>VWZV01008970.1:136488-178487 GCA_013397155.1 Irena cyanogastra | reverse complement strand
AACTTTGTGCAGAGTGAGTGGTGTCACTATGAGCTGTACTTTGCCCACCACAAGTTATTCAGTGAGAATTCCAACAGCTTAATCCTCATTTTGCTGGAGCCAATCCCTCCGTACCTTATCCCTGCCAGGTATCACAAGCTGAAAGCTCTCATGGCAAAGCGCACCTACATGGAGTGGCCGAAGGAGAGGAGCAAGCGTGCCCTGTTCTGGGCTAACCTGAGGGCAGCCATTAGCATCAACCTGCCAAAAGCAGATGAAAACTGTCATGAGGAGACAGATTAAAAATCTTTCTAATGGAGTTTCATCTGTTTTATCTTAGTGAAACAATAAATATGATTTCCATTAATTATAAATGTATTTAACTTTTTGTTACACAATCTTGTTTCTAACCAGTTGTCTGTGTTGCCTCCTAACTGTAGTCAAAATTCAATTCACCTTATTGCAAATCTCTTGAGATAGCAATTTGCAAATGAATTTGCATGTGGATTTTGAAATATGACTTGAAATATTGTAGTGATTTTTTCTCAGCAGAATAAAGTCTGGAGCAGTTCAGTATAGTCTAAAGCATTCTTCACTCTGGAAGAACTCTTCAGCTGCTGGATAGTGTGCAAGAGCTGCTTTAATCACAAAATTTAGACAGCTTTGTCAAATGAGGTCTTTTGCTAAAATTGGTTCATGTGAAAGAAAATTAAGGATCCTGAGAAGATTCTTGAAGTCCAGAGCTCAGAATGGTTGCCAAATAGTCTTTGCTCAGATTCGGTGGATAAAAGGATAGGATCCAGATACAGAAGTTTGTGAATTTGGAACTTACTGAAAACAAGGATAGAGCAAGGAAGAAAAGTTTTGGGGTTCTTTCTTAAGAAAAAAAAGGTGAGGTACTTCACTTTTTAGCTTGGCATTGCAGCAAGGGGGAACAGTGAATTGACAGAGCTCTAATACCCTTAGAATCCTGGTTCCATTTTGATTCTGAGAGATACCTTGACCAGAGGGGGTGGGAGGGCATCTGCAGTAACAGAACTGCCTTCATCATATTGTCCATGTTTTGAGAAACTCCTGACATCTCTAAATCATGCTTTTTCCCCCCTAGCTTTCTACTTTTTGTCTTCTCATCCATGTATCTTACTTTATGCTTATTATTAAAACAATCTGTCCTTTTCTGCTGAAACAGTATCTCTTTGTAGCACGGCAATGACTTGTGATCAGGAAGTCAGTAACTAGTCAGAGCCTTAAAAAAATTCCCAGGTCTTGAGACAGCAGGTAAGATTTTATTCATTGAGTTAGAAAAAGCAAACTGCATTTACAATATTTGTTTTCCTTTACAGAAATATAGCAGGCCCCTCTGTCTGTACTTATATTCTTTTAGCCTCAAGAAAGCGTGGCTGGGCTCAGGCAAACATTCACAACTGCTGAAGATCATGACAGCAAACTTCCTCTTTGCCCCAAAAAGGGGAGATTGTTTGAAATACCAGAGCTAGGTGACCATCAAGCAGGAAGTTTCCCTTCAAAAATGTTTTTCAACATGTATATGAGAGAAGAATGGATGTTATGATGAAATCCTCATGTAGTACAGAATGTTTACATTTTATCTTGTTTTTGTCTTCCATTACTAGCATGAAGTTTTAATTTTTGGCTTCTTTTTGCCTGAGGTCTAAGTAGGCTGAGATTTCTTGACCTGAAGCCTTGAAATGTGAGTGACTGTTTATGACGTGTAGAAGAAAGGTCAAACTGAACACCTTTAGCTCTCTTATCCCGCTTAGCCTCAAAATTAATGTAACACACATGTTACCAAATTGCAGACATTTCATTCAGGACTGTGGAAATAAATGTTTTCTCTGCTTCCTCCTTCCCCTCCCACTACTGCTTCAGTGTGTGACTCATTTAACCCTTTGAGAGCTGAAGATGATCAGACAGCTTGTTTTGCCTGTCCCTTTCTCACAACCAGGGACAGCTGGATTATGTGGTGCCTTGCTTGAAAATTTTCTTCAAAAGCCTCAGAATTTTAGGCCAGTAACTCTTGAAACCTCTGCAATTAACATCCCCTTGTTGTGTGTAACCTTAAGAACTCATGTGGCTGCTTCTGTTGGCTGGAAGGCAGACAAACCCTCTGAAAGTCAGAGAGCTTCCAAGAAACCTTCCTGTTACTCATGTGGAAGCCATAGCCATTACCAGAAATTAAGGAGTGGAAGGTTTTATCAAGGCAAGTAAGGTTTGTTTGCCACTTTGGAAAGAACTTGGAACTATGTGGCCTCAGGGAATGTAGCTGAAGTTATGATAAGCAGAGGTATATATAATTATGGTTCTCTGGTATTACAGGTTTCTGGATTCCAAAATCCTTGAGTGAATAAATTGGAAAAGGTGGCTTTTAATGAGCATGGACATCAGTTAAAACTTGTACTTTGGAACCAGAAGCCCACTTTTTTTTTCCATATGTGCCAAATAATTGATTAAAGAGATTAATGTGCAATGAATTATTAGAGCTAATTTTTCTGATTCCACAAGAGAGAATGAGTGTCTCAAGTGTTATTAGAATATTTCAAACAATTATCTCAGTCTCTGTCATAGTCTCAACACTTTTTATAAAACCAGCTTTAATCCATGAAGAAATTTTTCCGTGTCATGGAGCCATGTGTAGTCTCACAGCACATGAACCAGCTTATCTGCACAGTTTGGAAAGGGACTAGCCTTTTCTGTGCAGCCTGGTGATGTGTGCCTGCCCTTGGTGCTGCACTGAAATGTCTAACTGCTGCTGCACTCCGGTTATCAGAAAAGAGAGTGTGTAAATGGTTCTGATGTCAGATACATCAGAGCAGAGCAGTATCAGAGCAGATTCCTGGCATTTGATTAGTCATCTTGGTGACTAGCAGGAATGCTATTTTTACATTCATAAAAATATCAACATACAAAGCTGATAACATGGGAGTTAAACACCCTCCAAAACCTAAAAAAATGTGCAGAATGAAATGAAAGTGCAAAAGTGTAAATGTTTTTATGTATATTTAAGTAGTGTGTAGTATAAAGGAAACTGAACTATGGCAGACAGGCAGACTTGACACAATGTGGGTTGCCCTGCTGAGAGCTGAATTCTTCTTTAGCTTTAGAAATGTTACAAAACATCTTCACTGAACTTCAGCTGCAGAGAGTTAGAGGAAGGAAAGGCACTTAGGGGAAAATAATGGGACTCCGTGGGAGATTCTGCTGAGAGGAAGGTTCAAAACCTCTGTGAAACCCATGTTTTTACTCAGGGCTTTGGTTTGCCTGTTTTTTCTTTTGGAAATATTTGCTGAGGTTGACTGTAATGCTCATTTGTAGTCAGTTTTGTCAAGAGAAACCAGTATTTATAGTCAGTAAGTGAGAAAATTGCATGTTCTGCAAGGTGGCTCTGGGTCACCTGTTTGATTTCCACAGCTTTGATCCTTCTGTCTATCAGACCAAAGCAAAATAGGGTTGAGCATAAATGTGATAGAGTCTCTGCTTCCTTTTACTTGTGGTGGGATTTAGCCTTTGTTTCACCTACTTGACATACAGGTGACAATGATGATTACAGTTGATGTGACCAAACACCAGCTTTGCAAACCTTTAATTATTGTATTAACTTTTCATGAGAGCTTCAATGAGTTCATCTGCTGTGACTATGCTTTAACCCCATGTCTTGCACATGTAAGTTCCCTTCTGCAGTTCTTGTCAGAGAGATTCTTCACACTTTTGGCATGGTTCTGGTCCTGAGTAGCTTTTCACATCTGACCAAGGGTAGTTGTCGTTTCTCTCTGGATAAGTAATAATGACATATAGGCAGAAGTGTGAAATGTCTTTTTGTGAACATTGATAGAACAAACTGCAAAAAAATCCCAGCAATGTAAAATTCAGAAATGGAACAAGGTATCTGCATGAACATATGTGAGCTGACCATGGAAAAGATGGTATGTAGCTGGTACATTTCAAGATGCATGAACAGAAATACATTGCTTTTAGTTTTCGCCTGTCATGAAAAATGACTGAACCAGTAAACTGAAACCAGCCCCAAACGAAGCTTCGTTGAATTGGTTAGTATAAAAAAATTATGCAAGGTTCCTAATGGTTTAACATAGGTATTCAGGAGCATCAGTTTTATTTTAACTAATCACAATTTTTTCTTTAGGGCAAACTTTTAAATTTGAATGTATTTTAAAACTTCATAAAGAGAGGTGGTAAGAAAATTAAACATACTACAGCTAAAAGGTAGTTTTAATAGTTGTGTGTACACTAGAGTCAGTTCTGATGAAAGCTGATGGTGTATTTGATTTTATCCATGCAGCAAATTTTTTTCTATGAATTATATTTGAAGTAAAGCTGCCACTGTTTTGGCTCATTGTGATATCATTGTTTAGACAACAAGTGCCTTACTCTATTCAGTATCATGGATTAATGCCTAGCAGTAGGAGCATCTCTTTTAACTTGGAGTCTAGATGGTATCAGCTTGCAAACACTCTTGCTGCTTACTAAAAAACATACATGATCCCTGGTCTTGTCTTGGGTCACAGATGTTGATTTTCTCCCAGGCTCATGTCCCTGTTCACAATGCTAACTGAATGGCTGCTTTCTTGGATTCCTCCAGCCCCAGATTGCCCTATATTGTCATATTCTTTGTGGCTTCATTACAGTTGTCTTGTCATAGGGAATATTCTCTGTTAATTTTTATAATTTTTTGGAGGAAGCCACAATGTAAGGTATCCTTGGTGTATTGGTAACCATTCTAGTGTAAAGATGATCGGCTTGTAAAGGTTTTTAACTGTGCCAGTTTGCCCCTGTTACTAGCTTTTGAGAGATAAACCTCTCATCCATCAGTGTGCTACATTAATTACTCTCCTTGATGAGCAAAAAATTTTGGTAGGGTAGAGCTCTGCAAGAGATCTTGATATGATCAAAAGTTGTCAGTGAGGGTTCAGCTTCCTCTTTTCTGTGTGGGCAAAGAGGAGATGCAGTTGACGGATTTCTAGAACATCTACGTAACATCAGAAGCAGACTTAAAATTAGAAATGCAGAATTAATTGAACAGTCTTGCCAAGGGAAATACTCTATGCTACACATAGGTTTATTTCCTCCTAAACCAGATAGGTATGTAAATATTACAGAAGTAAATGTATTTTTAGTCTGAACTGTTAAAAGTTTCCTTTCATTGTGCTTTTGATACCTGCATCATAAGGAGTCTTCATGAATTCTTAGAATTGTATAGCTTGTTTAAAAAAACTCTGGGCTTTTTTGCTTCCTGAGGTAGGTAATTATTGAGGAATTAGCGTCTCATGTGTGAGATTCCCCACCCTGAAGATTACATATGTTTGAAATTCTATTTTGAGGATGCTAACCAAGTATGCAGCGGACTTTTGCTGGTTCTTCAACTTGGAGATGAATTCCATGCACAAAAGGTGGGTTATTTTTGCTTCATTATTTATAACTATTTTCTCTTTGTGTACATATATACGTATATATCTTGGATTTCATCAAATCTCAGGTGCTAGTGTTTCTTTGATGTTGGAAGATATTCTTGCATTTTGAAGTTTCGGTGAAAACACTCATCTGAATTTCAGCAAAGAGGAAAGGGAGAAAAATCATTTGGCATGGCAGTTTTAATTCTCAGCCAACTCTAATTTAATACTATTCTAAAACAGCATTGGAAGGGTAACCCTTGATCCTTATTGCTTTTCTAGATATATTTGCTTTACTCTTTGACTGTGGCACTCTGCAGGGCTATAGAGTGTGGGTCGTCCCTTGTTGCAGTATCTAGAATAGCACGTACAGTAAATTAAAACTCATCTGGTGCTGGAACATGGACAGAGCATATATTTCTGGGATTTTCTCCCTCCAGAACATTTCTTGCTTTATTACTTGCATTCCTTTTGCCCAGGAGGAAGTTCCTCCAGATAGTTCTAGATCAAAGTTTGTTTGATTGAAGAATTAGATTGTTTATCAGCCTGGACTCTGAAGAACAGAGCCAATTGCACTTTGAAGGAGCTGGGTCAGATTACCTTGTCTTGTTTTGTCTTCAATTGATACTGTACTTTGGCCAACCATCCCAGCTTAATTTCTTTTGTGTCCTCAGATACCCTAGCACAACTTTCTGAAGGCGTAATTTCACCTCTCTAGTGGATTCAGTAGAGATAGAAATACTTTAGTGATTTATTCTTTTATTGCTTTTGGTGATGTTAATTGCATATATTTTTGCTTTACTTAATTAAGAAAAAAATTGATTAAGCCTGATAGGAAACTTGAATGGGAAGGGTTGAGTTTTGATATCAGTTAGTCAAGTTATTAGGGACTTACACACATTATAACCTAAAACTGAAAAAAAAGGGTTTTGGTCTCTATTTAACAAAACGTTACACAGGGACAGAATTTTAAAACTTTGGGGTTTTAGATCTTTTTAACATAAAAAATCAAAACAGAAAATAAAACTAGGGATATTTGTCTCCTGAAACTGTCTATGAGTTGTTTATGCTTCATATTGTCTGTGTGTTTTGCTTAATTCTTGACAAGAGAGTAATGCCCAGGTCATGGTTTTTCAAAAAAGGACTGATGCCTCTCCAAGTTCGTGGAGGATATTGATAGGCATGACTAGATATTAATTCAGCTGGACCATATCCACAAAATCCATTCCTCCTTGAGTTTTTGATATTTAGAACTAGATTCATCGTCCCTCACTATTTTTAGAGAGGTTCTTTGTCAAGTTCCAATCATAGGAAAATGTAGGAAATTTCATTGGATACCTAGGAAATTCTGGAGTCTTTGGTAATGTCTAGTGTTTTCTTTCAGATTTTGGGTATCACTGCTTCATGCATAGTCCAGTCATGGTGTGGTATTATCATTAGTATGCTTTTGGTCAGACTGGTATTACAATATTCACTTGTGTGGAGTGTGGAGGGTTGACCCTGGCAGCATGTCAGCTGTCCACCCAAGCCGTTCCATCACTCACTTCCTCAACTGGACAGGGAAGAAAATATAAAATGAAAGGCTTGTGAGCCAGATAAGGGCAGGGAGAGATCACTCACCCATTACCGTCACAGGCAATACAGACTCAACCTGGGAAATTAATTTAATTTATTACAATTTAATCAGAGTAGGATAATAAGAAAACCAAATCCTAAAACACCTTCCTCCCAGACCTCTTTTGTTCCCTGGGCTCAGCTTCACTTCTGAATCCTCTACCTCCTCTCCCAATGGCACAAGGGGTCAGGGAATGGGGGCTGTGGTCTGTTCATCACTTGTTATTTCCCACTTCTTCATCCTCACTCTATTCCTCTGCTCCATCCTGAGCTCCCTTCCACTGGAGACAGTTCTCCACAAAGTTCTCCAGTGTGAGTCCTTCCCACTAGCTGCAGTTGTTCAAGAACTCTTCAGCACGGATCCCTTCCGTGGGGCACAGTCCTTCAGGCATAGGCTGCTCCAGCATTGTTCTCCTTTATTCATAAATGCATTAATGTCAGTTTGTACCAGTTTTGTATTTTTTCATGTTTGTTGAGAAATTTGTGTTTCTTAACATCTATGTAGTTAACATCCAATGGCATCCCACCCATTATAAGAGAATTAATTTATATTTAACTGAGTCAATTAAAGAATGGGAGTGAGGATGATTGATAGGAACTGAAAACAGGAGTACATAAAAATAGTTTTTTATTACATAGATTTTATATTGAATTTTATTTTCACAATAAAAAACCAATTTCAACCATTCAACAGCTTCATTAAATTTTATATATTCTTTTTCATAGGGCTGGACTCATCACTGAGACATATTGAACAGAAAACAAAGATATGCTTCTGTGTTTCTGTAAAAAGCCAAGATAAAGCTGGATAGCGTGATGAGATCCCTCACAAATATCTACGTCTTTACTTGTGCCTTTACATTCACACTGTGGAATAATATCCAGCCAACTGTAGAAGATGAATTTATTGCAAATTATTCAAGCAGTTTGCTAACTAATGTTCCAAAAAACATTCCAGTCCGTACTCAAGTATTAGATTTATCACATAATAGGATCTCTGGACTTAGTATCTCAGAATTTATTCATCTTTCTGACCTTCAAGTATTGAATCTTTCTCATAATCTAATTATGATGCTTGACTTTAGTGTCCTTATTTTTAATGAAAATTTAGAATACTTAGATTTATCTCATAATAACATTTCAAAAGTTTCCTGTCTAACTCTTGCATATCTAAGACATTTAGATCTTTCTTTCAATAAGTTTACTGCCCTGCCCATCTGTCAGGAATTTGGGAACATGTTTCGTTTGGAGTACCTTGGATTGAGTGCTACAGTGATACGAAGGTCAGACTTCAGGTATATCAAACATTTGCAGCTGCACACTGTCTTCCTGACCTTGGGAAACTTTTCACTGTATGAGCCTCAGAGTCTGACAGTCTTGACTACAAGGAACCTCCACATTGCTTTTGCAGCAAACCAAGACTTCATTTTTTCCCTCTTGTACGATGGAATGAGCACTTCAGAAAACGTAAAAATAGTTAACGTAAGATATACCTTGAGCTACAAAGATTTCCCCTCTCCACCTTTAATGCTTCTGGAGAAAATCAAGACAACAGCTCTCACGCTTGATGCTGTGGACTTACAATGGGCTATCATCCTGCAGATTTTCATGCTTATTTGGTATTCACCTGTGGAACATCTGACTGTGAGAAATTTGACTTTTCGGGGACCACTGGAGGAGTCAACTGGATATGCGTTCCTACCCTTATTAAGCTCTATGGAACAATTAATCTCTTTGGATGGCTCCATGAAAGCATTAACTTTGGAGCATGTTCGTAATAAGGTTTATTATTTCAACCAGGAGATTCTCTACAGACAGTTTTCAGAGATGAATATTGCCAATTTGACAATAGCTGATGCATATATGCCGCACATGCTTTGCCCCAATAGAACAAGCTCATTTCAGTATTTAAATTTTTCTCACAATGCCCTGACAGATGAGTTGTTCCAGAATTGTGGCACGCTCATTGATCTGAAATTACTTATTTTGCAGAAGAATAAATTTGAGAGCCTTCGGAAAGTAAGCTTCATGACCAGCCACATGACATCACTGAAATACCTGGACATGAGCAACAACCTGCTGCGCCACGACGGAGCTGGCGTGCAATGCCAGTGGGCTGGGTCTCTGACAGAGTTGGACCTGTCCTCCAATCAGTTGGCGGACGCTGTGTTTGAGTGCTTGCCAGTCAATGTCAAAAAACTGAGCCTACAGAACAATCAGATCAGCAACGTCCCCAGCGGGGTGGCGGAGCTGAAATCCTTGGAAGAGCTGAACCTGGCGTCGAACAGGCTGGCCGACCTGCCGGGGTGCAGTGGCTTCACGTCCCTGCAGTTCCTGAACATAGAGATGAATTCGATCCTCACCCCATCTGCTGACTTCTTCCAGAGCTGCCCAAGGGTCAGGGAGCTGCAGGCCGGGCACAACCCGTTCAAGTGTTCCTGTGAGCTGCAAGCCTTTATCCACCTGGAGAGGCAGTTGGGGGGCAAGCTGTTTGGCTGGCCGGCGGCGTACGTGTGCGAGTACCCAGAAGGCTTGCGAGGAATGGAGCTCAAGGACTTCCACCTGAGCCCGCTGGCTTGCAACACGACGCTGCTGCTGGTGACAGCTCTGCTGCTGACGCTGGTGCTGGTGGCTGCGGTGGCCTTTCTGTGCATCTACCTGGATGTGCCGTGGTACGTGCGGATGACGTGGCAGTGGACGCAGACGAAGCGCAGAGCTTGGCACGACCCCCCCGGAGATCAGGGGGCCGTTCTGCAATTCCACGCGTTCATTTCCTACAGCGAGCGCGATTCACCATGGGTGAAGAACGAGCTGATCCCAAACCTGGAGAAGGGGGAGGGCTGCGTACAACTGTGCCAGCACGAGAGAAACTTTATCCCCGGCAAGAGCATCGTGGAGAACATCATTAACTGCATTGAGAAGAGCTACAAGTCGATCTTTGTGTTGTCTCCTAACTTTGTGCAGAGTGAGTGGTGTCACTATGAGCTGTACTTTGCCCACCACAAGTTATTCAGTGAGAATTCCAACAGCTTAATCCTCATTTTGCTGGAGCCAATCCCTCCGTACCTTATCCCTGCCAGGTATCACAAGCTGAAAGCTCTCATGGCAAAGCGCACCTACATGGAGTGGCCGAAGGAGAGGAGCAAGCGTGCCCTGTTCTGGGCTAACCTGAGGGCAGCCATTAGCATCAACCTGCCAATATCCAGTGAAGGAAATGAGTAAGAGAGTGATGCTACATCTACTAGTAGTATAAGTTTGTGAATAACTGACTTTTTTGCATTAAATTCTGTTCAATTTTTTTTTCTGTTTTCTTATAATATTTCCATTTTGTTGCAATATGTGGCATATATAGAAATTGCTATTGCTTATTCAAGCCATCCAAGTAGTCAAAAGTCATCTGTAGTTGCCCATCATCAATGAAGAGAATGAGAGAGAAATTTTCATAGTAATTGATCTTATTTTTAGGTTGTATTTATTTTGGACTTCTCTCATTGAAAGCTATATTTGAAAGTGACAAGAATAGTGGTTTGTTTGGTGTCATGAGGCTGCCAAGGCATACATTTAGTCTTTGTTCTGTCGTGAATGATGTAAGTTTAAGATTGTAGGGATCTGCTTTCTTGTTTTTAATTAAATAACACAAAGAAGGAAGCTCTTGTTTGAATCCCATCTAGTACATTGGTATAGTAGGTGTTAAGAGTACAGTATCCACACTCTTTTAGCCTGTTTCCCCTTCCTCGAAATCTTTCCCTTCATCAAAGGGAGACTTTGGGTATGTGCTGAAAAGTTGAATCCATTAATTCTTGTTTGATGTTCTTCTTCTTTTTCTGTATTAAACATTACCAATTGCCTAGAGATAGATATTTGCCAAGTCATGATTTCATAGAATTTGCTATTCACTGTCTTCAAATTCATAGCTAATATCTGTACTTACTATTTTTTATAGTATTGTAATATTGCTGCTTTCTGCTGTGATTCTATCAAGCTATACTGGGTTGCATGTTTTTTCTGTTTCCTAATACTTAGAAACTTGATGTTTATCTCCAGGCTTCCACTGAACTCTGTTACCTTGCTCATTTAATGAACAGGTGCTGAGGGTCATCACACAGGTGAAAAAACAGTAATTTTCCCTGGGAAATAACTTCTCTACTAAAATCTTACTGATTAAACTAATGTTAGCAGGAGACATCTTTCAGGAGTAATTTGCTGTGCTTGGATTTGAGAGTGTAATAAACATCTAATTCTTCATTGGTTATTAAATTTCATGTGTCATTTCAATGGCGATGTGGAGTCTTACTTACTTACTTACTGCTTAATGGAAATGTAAAGTCCTGTGATCACAACTGTGGGCAGCACATGGGGTGATCAAACTGGTAAGAGGATGTGAACCTTAATACTCACTGAGGTGGCTCACCAAGCACACACCAGGTGTGGTAGCTAGATGAAACAGTGAAGTTGAAGCTGTGGGAGAGCTTCCTGGTATCCACAGATGACACTGCTGGCACCCACCTACCAGTTTGGGTTCACTGAATAGGATCGCAGTAGGATGCCAGGTGCCTGGCTCCTGAGCTTTGGAAAGAAGAGCTAAAAATTGCTACTGAATCTTAATTATCACTCAGTTATTTCCACACATTAAATCTGTATCTCTCCAATTCAGAGGTGGATGTTGTGGGGGACCATATCAAAGCCTTACTCAGAAATTAAGATTTAGTAGGGATTAGTGATGCTGCTGCATGAGAAGCTGGACATGACCCAGCCATGGGCACTCACAGCCCAGAGAGCCAAACGTGTCCTGGGCTGCATCCAGAGCCCCGTGGGCAGCAGGGGAGGAAGGGGATTCTGTCCCTCTGCTCTGCTCTGATGAGACCCCACCTGCAGGGCTGCATCCAGCTCTGGGCTCCAGCATAAGAAGAATGTGGACCTGTTGGAGTGAGGCCAGAGGAGGCCACAAAGATAATCAGAAGGCTGGAGCACCTCTCCTGTTAGGACAGACTGAGAGAGCTGGGGTTGTTCAGTCTGGAGAAGAGAAGGCTCCATGGAGATCTTGTTGAGGCTTTCCAGTAGTTAAATAGGGCTTATAAGAAAGATGAGAACAGACTTTTTAGCAGGGCCTGTTGTGGTAGGACAAGGGGTACTGGTTATAAACTAAAAGATGGCTGATTTAGGTTGGATATAAGCGATAATTTTATTATAATTAGGGTGGTGAAACACTGGAAGAGATAGCCCAAAGAAATTGTGGATGTCCCATCCCTGGAAACATTCAAGGTCAGGTTGGGAAGGGCTCTGAGTGATCTGATGTAGCTGAAGATGTCCCTGCTCATTGCAGGGAGTTGGACTAGATGACCTTTAGAAGTCCCTTCCAACCCAAACCATGTTATGATTCTGTGATTTTATGATTTTACAATTTTACCTCTCTAGGACTTCTTGACACTTTAAAGTGGGGAATGCTACCAAGAAATCCTGTGCCCCTTCTTCCTGAAAGCCTTCTCCTCCTCCCAAGCATTACAGCCTAAGGACAAGTCACGCTTAGTGCTAATAGGCCACAGGGCATGTATTCTATCTTGTTTACTAGTCAAGAAAAGAGGAAGTAAAATTTCTTAATTCAGGGTTTCCGGTCTCTGTAAATTTAATGCATCAGCAAACTGGGGTTTATGTCCTAAATAATGTACAGACTGGGCTGTGGAGGAGTCCCTCACCTTTAAGACTGTTCTGAAATGTAAGTTAGGGGTGAGTGTGAAAGAAATAGTTTCTCAAGTCTGCCATGTATATTGTTTTGGAATATTAATGCTGTAAGAGCCCTTTATACTCCATCCTTCCCACCTCACAGATCTTTCATGCAGATGTCAAATATTTTGGTTATGTACATACCAGACACTATAGCTTCTTAAAATACATGACGGAGCTCCTTTGATAAAGCAGACTCATTTTGTCGTGGTTTGGTGTGTTGGTTGGTTTTCTTTTTTAAGTAAGCATTTGACAGTATTTCTCATCAAGCAACATGGTGTTGGCTTAGTCAGTGTTCAGCCAATTGTTTTAATTGTAAAGAATACATTTAAAGTGTTTTTATGACTAAAAATTGCAGTAAAGACACAGAGATCAGTTTTAAATCCTTGAGCAGATTTCTGTGTATGACAGGATTGAACTCAGTGATAGCAAATAAGACAGAGGGAACAGCCCAATTTCTCAAGTATGTGAAAATGAGTATTATTTTAAATTACAATCTCATGAACTTAAATTGTCCCTTTTTCTCAGACTAAGAGAGACACCCAGTGGCCGATGAAATTATCACTGCTTCCTGAAAATGATCACTCAGTGTAGAACATATGCAATGCTTTTTGACTCACAGGAAAACAGAGATAAATCTTACCAGCCCGGCAGCTGGAGTAGCCTCTTGCAGGTGTGCGGGCTCGAGAGGACAGGTCAGGACGAGCTCTTCCCGTGACAGCTGCCACGCTGGGTCAGTGGCTGTGACTCCCCCATGCCATTGGTCCCTCCTGCCTGAATCTTAGAAATCAACAGCATGATAGGAGCTGTCTCTGGCTTTGCAATGTGCAGTCCTTATTTTTAAGCAGGTGGCCAAGAAACACAAGTCAGTCATTTACTCATACTCTGATTGCTGTTTGCAGGCTTTTATTTTTATGCCTCATTTCTGCTGTACCTGCTTTCCCTTCTGTACATCACCATGGCATAGCACAGGTGCTCACCAGGCTGATCTGCAGGATCCCAGGCAGCGAGAGACCAACATCGTGATGAAAATACTTCAGCAGAAACGGGCAGTGTTTGAGATGCACAGCGAATTCAGCTGGGCTCCTCCTCTTAGGCATCTGATAAGGTGTGAAGAAATAAAACCCCATTCTTAATCATCATCGTCGTCATCTTCATTATCTCTCAGCACAGCCTGCAGGTGTGTCTGGAGGTGTGCAGGACTCATGTGGTGATGTGTCAGCAGCCTCTGGCACCCCAGTCTGGGTGAGGCTGTGGGGCAGAGCTTGGCCATGGGAGCAGGCCCAGTCAGTCATCTCGTGAGTGATAAATAAGGCAAACTCACGTGTTTGGTGCTCCACACCTGCCTGTGGGCTAATTAGAATGCCCTAATTAGAATGACCTAATTAGAAGCAAGTAAAACATTTTTATGTAAGCTGCTGGACACAGCTGCTCCAGCACAAGTTCCTTGTGCTCCTGCCCTGGGCACACGGGAGGTGGCCACCGGCCGGGCAGAAGGGCCACCCAAGCGCCCAGAGCCACAGGGGTCTCCTCCAGGCCTGCCTCTGAGCCAAGCACTGCATCACTGCTCTTTGTCATCCAGCATGTGACAACATGACCACGAACAACATTCTGACTGTTTTATTAACAACTATAATACATATGCACTGTATACTAAATATACTAAATATACTAAATATAGTATCAGGACTGTACAGTACAAATTTATGTTCACAGTTTGACATGACAAAATGTCATTACTGAATTCCCATTGGACTACCAAAGTAGAAACAGTGAAAGTACATTAAAGATTCACATCTTTAGTAAGAAAAGATTACCAAAATGTCTCCATATTTGCAAGTTATAGTAATGCACGCTAGAAACCTTTAATTAGCCATTTTGTCTTATTAGCTTATAAAATATATTACATTTTATTTTAAAAATTCTGCATAGTTTATAGAAGTATTAAAGTAAATAAAAATCCTTGCTATATTTGTAGGTGAGAGATGCTAAGCAAAAAGATTATTTTGACCCTCTAAAGTACATTAAGTGCTAATATCTGTAAAATATAATGAAAAATGGTGTAGCCCTCTTAAGAGATGTAAAATGCTTTGTAAATTTTTTTGGAAGGATTTGTATTCATCTGTATGTTGGTAACCTTGGCAGAGACAACATATTTGAACAAGATGTGGCATTAGAAGTATCACTGCAGAATGCCATGCGTGTATTTAAATAAACCCCACACATTAATACTTGCTTAGTTTCTTACAATTGTATTAGAAACTAGTTATTTATTATAATCAAATGGCTTAAACAGGCACATTTTAGTATAACAGTATTACCTGTTATACACTGCACAGTGCAATACTGTTAGGGAGGAAGGTGGGGAGGGTTTAAATATACTCATTCTCCAGGATTAGGATTTTCTATCTAAACTGGCTCTTTAGGGTATAGATGGAATGACTGGTTTTGCAAAGTATTTAATTGAGTGTATTTAAAAACTGCAAGGTATCCCTCAAATCGAAGTTTGCTAAAATGAACCAATGAGCTGGTTAAGATGTAAATTCACATTCAGCTAAAAGTGTATTTGTTTGTGACCTTTTAGATGTCCCACAAAGACACCACAGACACAAGCGAAAAATCCTATAGGGAAGGCATTATCATGTAATAATCTCAAATACTTAAATTTAGTATTTAAATTTCTGTTGTCCTAATTCACAAGACACATAGATGAAATTTGAAAGTTATACTCAATCTCTCCTGTATTAGACCCCATCATTAACATAAATACTTTCAGAAGAAAGGTACATAAGCTGATGAATTAACATGGCAAATAACCTAGACTAAATTATCCTGAAGTAACTCTTAGTTGCAAAGAAGTTCTTGTTTTAGGGTATTGATTTAAAAAATATTAAAAAACATATTAATGAAAACAGTTTATGTAAGCCTCAAATGAGAAACAGAGCATAAGAAAGAAATGTTCCTTAAACATCCTGAATTTTACAAATTTGCATTTTTAAGGTAAAAATTGGACCAGCTGCCATTAAGGTGCTTATTTTTATAGTATCTTCTATAATTTTTTCCCCTCTACAACAAACAGAGAATTATTTTCATCCCAGGGTACTAATGTCTGTAGACTTGTGACTGATGCCGCAGGGCTCCCTCACAGCCTCTCATCCAGTGACGTGCCTGGATTCACAAAATTGCAATTAAAACCTAGAGCCAATTCTGCTACCACTGACAAAAAAAAAAAACAAAAACAAACAGATGTCCACATTCTGGAACAACTGCTCATTAATATCAGTCCCTTTCCTACAAGTTTCTCAACGTCATTAACAATCTGGCCTACCAAGAAAGAAAAAAGACCAATTCATGTGCCGGGTGTTTCAGTGCCACAGGTGAGCAGATGAGGGAAGAGTTACAAGACACAAGATGTAGCCCTACTGAGGTGGTGAGGATGTATGGAGCTGCAACAAGCAATTGTTGTCAAGAGCATTTTTCTACAAGAAATACTTTCTGTAATTCCACAGGCACGTGGATGTCAGCAGAACAGCTGGTGAAGTCCTATCACCAAATAAAGGCTCTTTGCACTCGCACTCTTTCATCTCCAAGATTGTTTGGCATTGGGCTCTACTGGTTATAGAAGCACAGCCTACCTGCTCCACAAGCTCGAATATACCCACCTGCAGATGGACACTCCACCTGTCTCCTGCAGAATTCTATGAAACTCTTCCTGCCCTCACACCTCCATTGTTCACTGGGTTTTTCCAAAAGGAAAAGCTGACTTCAGTATGTTTCATGTACAGGAAATGGTGGTTACAAGGAAAATGCACTTGTGAGAGTGTAGAGAAATACATCCTGTTTCCTTGCAGTGCCACAAAGTCTGCCAGCTAATACAGACAGAAACCTTCCATTCAGTGGGCTCCCAGACAGGAACATTTCTAGGGACAACTGCAGGTTGCTTGAATTCAGTTGCTTTTAGCTATGGAGCTTTGTTTGCTAATAGGCATGGTTTTAATGCAATAGACACATCCACAGGGAAGCAGTTGTACCTACCATTGAGAGACTACCAGAGTCACAAATCAGAGTTAGGAACTGGATGATTTGGTATATGCTTTTATCCAAAACAGATACATGACTCAATTTATCATCAGAAGTACTTAATATCTGATGCTATTTCTCATAAAAATATTGTGAATCAATAGTTTTAAATACTGTAGTGTATTACAGTGGTACTCACAACAATACAGTTCAGAGCATTTTTGACTTAACGATTGCTATTTTCTGAAGTACAGCAAAGAGAAAAAATTATTTAGAAGAAATGCAGAGACATGATTGCAGGGGGATAATCTATATCCCTGAAATGAGGTGCAGTAGGTTTCCATGAATGTTATTTAATGCCAAATCATAGAAGAGTACCATAGAAACACAGAATCATAGAATATGCTGAGTTGGAAGGAACCTATCAGGATCAGAGTACAACTCCTGGCCCTGCACAGGACACCCCAAAAGTCGCATCACGTGCCTCAGAGCGTTGTCCAGATGCTTAACTCAAGACAGGCTTGGTGCTGTGACCACTTCCCTGGGAAGCCTGTTCCAGTGCCCAACCACCCTCTGGGTGAAGAACTTCCTGATGGTAAACCCCTGACTCAGCTTCAAGCCGTTCCATCCATACACTTGCACAGAAACCATCCATACAGAGTCACACAAAGTCTTCCTTTAACAAATCCACTGGGGCATTATGCAATAAAAACAAGGATATATACTACACTATAATACAGATGACATTGGTTTAGATGCACAGTGTTATGTACGGACCAATTCCTGCCCCTTTTTCTTCTTGACTGGGGTAAATGATACTATGACTCAATCCTTCTGTAAAGCAATTACACTGTTTAGATTTATTTCCTCAGTATTACTCACTGTTTGGGCAGAGGGGATTTCTAATCAGGTATCTTTCTAAAACTGTTGTATGAAACACATTGTAGAAATCAACACAGCTGGGAGAGTCCATTCATTGCATTGTTGAGCATAAAATGAGAGTTCTTCCCTTACAGGGCATATAAATAATAGTCTCTGGCAAGGACTAGCATTTCGGATATTCAATAACATTTACTATTTTATCAGTGTATGCTAGGTTGATTATATGAAGAAACCAACAAAAGCTGTTAGTTTAAAAATTCCCTTATTCACAAATGAAATACAATAAACATACTGAATGCAGAAAGGGTTTGCTTAGCATCCCCAGAGGAAAAAAAAAGAAGTGTTCACATTCTTTAGGTCTGACCCGTGGCAAGGACATAGAAGGGTTAGATAACATCTGTTACTGACCATACGTAAGCTTTTAATGGTATAAACTCAGAGATCCAGACCAGCTGAATCCAAATTAAAATGCATGTGTAAAAAACAAAAAAAAAAGTGTGACAGAAGTCAGGGACAGAAGACATTCAGACTAGCATGTGGCGTTTCCTGTGAAGAGCAAGATGGTCCGAACGTGAAAAGCTACGGTCACAGTCTGGGCACTGGAAGGGTTTGATTCCTGTGTGCTTGCGGAAATGCCGCGTTAGTTCATCAGAACGAGCAAACTTCCACGTGCATCCCTCCCAGGTGCATTTGTACGGTTTTTCTCCTGGAAAAGGAAACACAGAAGTTGGATTTAAGACGCGAACACATCAGTTCTTATCACATAAGTTCACACATAAATCTGACAGATTTATTCTTCCTTGCCAAATTTCAGTAAGTACTTCATTGCTTACTCAAAAAGCCTCCAAACAGCTCAAAGCTGAAGAGTACTCTGCACTCAAAACTGTGTAGTCGAAGTTATCTGACCAAAAAATTGTAACCTGCCACAACTTATTTTTTGTTGTCTCTCTCTGCTCCTCTCTCTGCCATATTAGCACTTGTTTTGTATTATGAAACCCAGAAGGATGAAGGTTTAAGCATTTGTTCAAGTATTTTCAAAACCCGGATCTCATTTTCTGGCTTTCTGGGGCAAAGAACTGTGCTACCATAAAGCAGAACAGGCAGAAATCTTGTGATTTCTGAAATTTAATGTAGTGTAAATGACTGGCATCACTGTCGCAAGTACCTCAACTTAAACTCTCTATCATTACTAGTATGTCATCCTCCTCCTTTAACACCACTGTACTGCCCAAAAGGTAAAGGGCTGGCTTGATGCGCAACAGACATGAAATGGGCTCCATTTTTCCTGAAAGAGGTAACCTTGTAAAAACCTTGGATGTATATATATTCATTCAGCATGCAAAGATGAACATTTCTGTGGAGAACAGAAATTGGGATATATTTACTGGAACACTCATTCAGGAAAAAAGCACTGTTGCACCAGTAGTTAGCATCTCCAAAAAAGCAGATGGGTTTGCATTTGGCATACGGTCCAGACTCCTGCAAATGGGCAACTCCCATGGAAATTATGGTCAAATTTAACAGTGATGTCATAGGTGAGCCAGTGCAATTTGAACTGATTTGGTGTTTACAGGGTGTGCGGATTGAGTAAACTGCAAGCAACTGGACACAAAATTGTCCAGTGAAGAGTGAAGACCCAGTGAATGTAAAACACATCAGCATGCACAGTGAACCTGTTCTGGCTTACAATCTCTTGTTGCAGGTTTTTCCTACAATGTCCTCTGTCTTTTGCTCAGTCTATAATTATTTTCACAACAATGCCGGATCTACCTTCTGTCGGTTTGTTATTTACACCTGTGGTCACCTGACTATTAGCAGAAGTTACAAGCTTAGCCTACTACTTCACCATAGACTTGATGAAAGAGAAGCATAGCTATGCTCAGACCTGTATGGGTTCTTCGGTGAGCTTTCAGGTGGGAGCTTTTAGTGTAGACCTTGTTGCAGCCTTCATAATCACATCGATGTATTCTGCGTTTTCTTTGTGTGTCTGGAGATTCCACAGGTAAAGGTCTCTTTCCTGGCTGAACTATAACTGAAGGGTGATTCCTGCAAAGTCAAATGAATGTTAAAAATCAAAAACATTTAGCACAGCAAACCTCAGCTAATATGATTCGTAACAGAGCCTTTTATTCACTACCACTCTGTCTCTTGGCAGAAAGAACAACATTACATGTATGTCGAAAAATTCTACAGGGTTTAGCAAATTTTTTGTGTTTTAGCAGTAGTATTTTTAAATGTTTACTCACTTTGTGGCATGATGTAGCCATTTTTATTACTTCCCAGCTCTTTTTCAAAACTTTCAGAGGAAAAACCCCCTTTAACTTCGTATTTTTCAGTCAAACCCAGATTTCTTAAACCCTGAGTGAACTTTTATAGTATTTGTTCACTATTTTTTCCTTCAAATACAACTAATTTGATTGTAATTAGAAACAGCTATTCCATATTATTAAAGAAATTGTATCTTTAGGGTTTCAAAGCAGAACTCAATCTTTATTGTTCCAGCCACTCCTTCAGAATGTAATTAAGAATTTCCTGTTTGGTGCTGGCAGCAGGGTGCGGCCTCCCTGTACCACTGACGTCAATTCCTAAAAGTAGAGCTTAGCCTGCGTGGCACACCCACAGGATGTCTGAAGCTGTCCCTCCACCTTCCTGAACATAATTTTTCACTTTAGAAGCCCACAGGTACAGTGCAGGTAAGACATAGACAAACTACATATGGACTTCTGCTACAAACAAACCCATAAATGTTCATGCGTGCAAAAACATACAAGCTCCGTAAAAGGTGTCTTTGATTGCTGAATGACATCCTACTGTAGAACTGGGGACAACCTTGACTCTTTCTTCCACATCAATCTTAGAAAATGTATGTTTGTCAAAAAGCTATGTGTAGAATATAACATGCAGATATTAGCATTCCTTGTTGCAAAACCAGCTCCTCCACTCAACAGAAAGGAGCTTTCCACAACTCCTGTATTTTCTAAGTTAATGTATTTCACATGTTTTTATCAATCAACTTATGTTTTGTAACACTGGATTCTACTGGTTACTTACTCCAAGTTCCTTTAGGGCCTAATTTTCAGAAACACTGAATTCCTACTTCTCTCAAGAAAACAGAGGGCATGTGCTAAGAAAGAAAATCTTGTGCATGGCTTAAGAAGAAAAGAGTTTTCTATGAACCCACAGCAGCAGAATGGGGATTACCAATGCAGGAAAGCCTGAACTCTGTTATTGATTCTTTTCTTAAAGAGTTAGAAGCTGGAAACTGGGAGCCAAATTCTCTTTCTTGGGTGGTTCTGTGACTGTTGAGTAATGTACTCTTCAAGTACACATTAAATCTAGCTAAAAATATTATAATGGCAGGAAACCCCAGATGGTGATGTTAGACAGAGATGTACACACTCCTAAATAACAAGGCAGGCTTCTAGCTTCCAAAGGAATGGCTCTCTAAAGCAATGCTCAGTTTCAATGCAGTTGCATACCAGTCTTTTTGGAGAAGCTCAGGCTTAGGACAGCAAACAGACTCGGTTTAAATCATTATGTGTGGAGGCTAGTCCTGGACATGGTAACATCTGGGAAAAGGGAGAAAAAGGATATTGGCCATACACCATTTGTGATTTAGATTTTCAATTTACAAGTGTCTGGAAAAAAGCACTGAGAATGCCTCCTTTTCCCCTTATAGGAGAGGAGGCTGGCAAGACAACAGAATGTTATCAATAATCAGATAGGGTGTGGCAGTTTTAAAAAATGGTTAGGGTGGTGTCAAATTCAGAGGTAAATCTTAAGTAAGTGCCAATAATAAAAGCACAGCCCTAGTTCTTTCATTCCTTCTTCTACAACCAGATATAAGTTTATATATATCTACCCATTTAAGTGTCACTCTTCAATAGGTAAGAGTACCTTTGAAAAATTTACATTAAAACTTCAACAGCTTTTTCTTCTTTACCACAGACCACACTACGTTGACAGCACGAGTTAGACACTGAAATTTGGATGAAGGTATGTTAATGAGGCTCCTTATATTATTATTATTACCTCAAGTTTGATTTTAGAAATAACTGCACAGTTACATCAATTATCAGACATACTAGAAAGTCCAGCCATCCCTACAGAAATGTCACCAACAACCATTTTATGTATAAATAGATAGATATAGATATCCAGATATACATAGATACACTGCCAAAAGCTAACACTAAAGCAAAATAAGTCACTTAAAACTCTTAAGTAAGTCACATCAGTGAGACTAAAGCTTTCCTATGCCCCTTTAATGCTGTTTAGGTGTCTGAAGATTACACTCTGGGCAGTTGGAACCCATGAACAGCGATGCCTAACTATAGCTCATAAAGCTATGAGACAACAATATTTTTCTAAAATAAAGGTTAAAGTATCTTGTCTTGTAACTTGCGTGAGTTGTCTATGTATTTTTTTAATGATAAGAAATACGATTTATAAACTTGTTTTGGATACAGCAGAATGTGAACTTGAAAGGGCTAGGTCTAGCAGAAAGAACTAGAGCTCCACAGGACAGCTGCAAAGCAATTTAAGCTGTTACAATGCAAGGACAGAATCTCCATGAACATAACACTCTACATGGCCAAGCAGAGGAGATGCTTAGGAAACATGGACATACAAATATTTTCTGTAACAAAGCTATCTACACCTTATACCAAATTTTATATTCTTTGCTCAGTGAATGGGTTTGCTGAGGAAACTAGACCCATTGGGAAATAAATAATGCAAATCACTAATGCAGGTGGCAAGTCTGCAGAAGTCTCAGCCCTGGAGGAAGGGTGTGGTACCAGCCAGGAACAGCACTTACTGGTTTGCTCTTGTTAAAGAGACTTAACAAAGACAAAAAATAAACTGAACCATTTGATAGTCCTGACCCAGCAGTACTTAGTTCCAGCTACATAAAGATCTGACTCCCTTGTGTGGTAGGTTCATTATGGAAGGGAAGTTACCAACTAGTAAACATACATGTTTACTATTTTATGTTTATTACAATAAAACGTGTAAGGTGATTTAAAAGAAACAGCATATAATTTATAAAGGCTAGTTGGCAACTAATGCAAAGAGCCTGCAGTCTAGGAGGTGCATCTAGACTGTCTGAAGACAAGGAGGGGTGTCCATAAGAAGGCTGTTGTGGAATGCAGCCAGCCCTGATGCTGTGGCTGCTTGTGAACCCAATGGCCATGAGCAGGAGGAAGAGGCAGCGTTCTGGAGGAAATACAGGAGACCACCCATCCATCCTATGCTTTTCTTTCTCTCTCTGAACCATACTCACATTGGGTTTTGAGCGTCTTGACTTGAAGCCCTCTTTCCCTTACTCTGTGAGGTGAGGTCAAACACAACCACCTCAAGGGTGACAATGAGCAAGAGGGAAGCGCAGAATGGATTCTGAGGTTCTGTGCTGTGAGCCCTGCTCAGCTCCCAACTTCAGCTCCTGCCAGAGCCACACTGGCAGCCTGCCTCCCTACCCAGAGCACTGCCTGCTCAAGGATGAGCCCAGCTCTGGGTCATTCCATGATTTTAGTAAGTTGAGTAAGGATTTAGTAAGGATTTACCCCAGAAAAACAGGAAATGGAAGGGTGCCCATGGCTCCTCAGGTACTTTCTTGAGAATTTTTTAATGATTTCAATTAGAAGGTTTATGCCCCAGACCTAATTTGTTCTAGCTCTTGTCCTTTCTGCTCCAAACAGCACTGTTTTAAAATCCATTAGACTCGTGATCCAGTTTATACAGCGGCCCCAGTAACAGCAATACCAGCACAGTGAGTTAATACTGGGATGGAAGCAAGTGACTGTGAGAGAAAAAAAGCTTCAGAAACTACCTGAGCTGCCAAAAAAATCAACCACAGAAAAATGGACTCAGGTAAAAACGCAATTTCACTGGATATACACAGAACTTGTAAGCCTGAAGTGGTTCTTCCCACCAAGCAGGAAAAATTTTGGAAAGACAAGAAGTCCTCCAAGAAGTCGTCACAACATTCATTTTAAAGAAAGGTATTTCAAGTAACATGAATAGAGGTATCAGTATAAACTGTCTTTTAAATTTCTTTCAATTTTGCTGCTGGTTTTACTTAAGTAGGTTATCACTGGCTATAATCACTTTAGAAATGCATTATATAAAAGGCAGATCTATTGCAAAGTATAAATATGTATCAACTCCTGTATTGCTGAAGAAGGGGGAAAAGAAAGTTGAAATCACATTCCACAACGAGAGTGGTGGGAGAGATGAACATGTATTTTATTACACATCCTAAAGCATAGCAACAATCCTTCCCAGTCCTCAGAACCCGTAACTGCTGTAGTGAACTGCTTTCCATTCCCCTGCTGATCTTCGGACTACTGTTAGCTACTTACTCTTGCAACATTACTTGCTGAGGAGACAATGAGGTCATCATTGGAGGTGACATTTGCTCAGGATAGAAGTCAGTCTTTGATGGTTCACTTCCTGGCTCTACTTTGATTGTTTTCTTCAGTGTGGGCTTCTCATAAGACTCAATGACAGGCACTGTATGGCAGAAGGTAGGAGAGGGAAGGCAACACATAAAAATGATGAGGAGTTATGGAAAGAAATAATAGACATAAAAATCTATAGTTAAAACAAGTCCATCAGTTCTACATTTACTGCGATAATTTACACTAAATACAAAATCTTTCAGTTTTAGTTATCTCCTGATGAACTATGATTCAAAACATTTCAATTAATTTTCATCAATGTTAGTATCAGTCCAAATCTCACTAGATCAATAGTTTATGTAGATACAAACAAGAGCAACGGAGCTGGTGAAGTCCTGTGAAGAGCAGCTGAGGGAGCTGGGGGTGTTTATCCTGGAGAAAACGAGGCTCAGAGGAGACCTCATCATTCTCTACAACTACCTGAAAGGACAAGAGGAAATGGCTTCAAGGTGCAGCAGAGGAAGTTTAGTTTGGACATTAGGAAGAATTTCTTCCCAGAAACGGTGATTAGACATTGGAATGGGCAGTCCAGAGAGGTGGTGGAGTCACTGTCCCTGGAGTTATTTAAGGAAAGACTGGCTGTGGCACTCAGTGCCATGGTCTGGTTGACAAAGTGGTGTTGGGTCACAGGTTCGACTCGATGATCTCAGAGGTCTTTCCAACCTAATTGATTCTGTGATCCTATGACCTTGGTAAGTCTGGTAAAATATTTACACAACAAATTCTATGCCTGTTTATTCTGGAAGAACAAGAATTATGTTCCACTTCCTAAAATGCAAACAACCCACAGAAACCAAGTGCTTGGATATTTTTCTTATTTTGTCGGGATGAGACAGCATAAAAAGCAACTCTAACAACACCAACCTTGCATGCTACTTGGAGTTTCCATCTCATCTGCAAGAACTGTGGACACCATGATGGGCTGCTGGAGATGGGGAGCATACATGAAAGGAACTGGCTGGACCACAACAGGCTGTATAACCGGGAGTATCCCAGGGCTTCTCAGTCCATGGCGTGAAAGAGCAGCGGCCATTACAGGTGGGATTGTTATTGGCATGGAAAGAGGCTGTACTCCTGGGGGTGATGGTGTGAATTTACTGAGAGGGGAGCTGGGCGAGGACAGAGTCAATCCAGGTGAACTTCTCCTATGCACAGTCTGAAATTTTAGTGGGGAAGGAGAACTTCCAGTTGAAGGCGGCGAGCTCCGTTTATTTACCGTAAGGTCTACTGGCTCTACCTGGATTCCATTTGATAGTCCTTCGGGGCTTGAGTAGAACTTATTGTGCAACATACTTGGTGTAGAATAAATGACGCTGTATTTGTTTGGCTTCATTTGGTCCATGTAATTGGATGGGTATGACTGTCAGGAGTGGAAAAGAAATACAGAAAATAAAATAATAAATCAACACATACAAGCAGCTACCGATGAAAAAGAAAGGCAGCCAATAAAACAGGCAAAATGAGAGTTCCAAGAAAGCACTTTAATGTAGTTTCTAAATAAAACAGAATTAAATAAAGCCTCAGATTCCCACACAGGAAGTTAATCAAGTTCTGATTCACTAACTGTTTCAGAAGCAATGTAAGACAGATTATGAAAACAAATCTTCAAGGCTTGTTCAATTACTTTTCTCCCTTTAAGACTGCCTGTCATATATTCATACCTGTACATTTCTTAACTGACCTGGGAGATAGATCTGCTATGCCAAGCATGTAACTATATACTGAGGATCATCAATTCTGGCAAGAGGGCAGCTCAGATGGGCTTAGAATTTCAAGTAATGGGTCCCAATCAACTGCTAAAGTAATTGACAAACAATCACTGCTAAAGAAAGAAATTATGAATCTGAACCATACAATCAATACAAAATACTCAACTGAACTATCTAAGTAATGGGTGAGAAACTCGAGAGTGGAAAAGGTAAAATCTAAACCTTTCCAAACAATTTTTTGAGATATAAAGCAGCTAACTAGCCAGTCTAATTTTGGAAAATAATTAAAAGGATCAACATTTGGTGTGTTGGAAGAATATTCCTGTTAGTGGTAGCTAGCAGTTCCCATTACAATATAAACCCCAAAGCTAATCTTGACCTATGTGACGATCTCCACAATTTAGCAGTAATTTATACATGTATATATGTACATAGATGTAAGTAACACACACTTATTAAACAAATATCCAGAACAACATTGCATTTAAAAACTGTTAAAGACTGAGGTTGTTTACTAAAGCTAACTCACAATGGAAACTGATGTGATGCTCTAACACAGTAGTGAGACACAGAAAATGCAATGCACACAAATTTTTAGTTGTGTTTTGTATTGCTATCTTTGTATTTTAGGTAAGTAAACTAATATTAAGAAATTAATTACTACTTTGGCACCAAAATATTTTGATGAGTGGGATTAAAAAAATGTTCAAAATGGTAAAATGAAACAGATCAGAAGCATAGAACTATTGTATTTTTTTAAAATTATTTCTGTAACATTTCAGTTACTTTTCTTTCTGGAGTGAACGCTTCTGTCAATACATCTTCCTGGTTTCTTACCTCTGTCTTCCCTGTGAGGGAACACTTGGTTCATTATGAATGTCCATGTTAACCAGAGGTATTTTTGCAAAATGACACAAATGTAATTTTCTTCTTTTCAGTTACTGTTTGAAACATTGAGTTTAGAAAATATTAAATTTTCCTCCTGCATCCATAGCACTGTGACAAAACAACAAAGCTGAGTCCCTCAGTCCATAAAACATTCAAATAAAGCAGCACACACAATGGTGATTAACCTTCAGACAGTAAATATTACATTAAAATCTCTGCAAGTTATATATTCTCTTTATGGCTATTCTTACAAATTCCATCTATAGAAACATTAATCTTTGATGGTAATTGGTTCGTCAGACTTTTATTAAATGCCATTATTGCAAGAAGTGCTCTCTGTAGACTTGCCAGCACTGCTGAGCCAAGCAATGAAATTATTAGCATTCTAAGTGATGGAGACCACTAAATATTGATATGATTTAATATTAAACAGCATTTAGTATCTATTAAATCGGATCAAATTACGGGCATAACAAAAAAATCAAAACTTTAACAGGTAAGGAACATTAAATTCTTCTGTTAAAACTCCTGTTACTGGTTTACAGTAGAGTTCACCCAGCTTTAACAAACTAAACATTCCACCACTAAGCATCAGTGCATTTACAGTGCTGCAGGTTTGTCAGCGATGACCACAATGTCATTGCCTATGAACTTTTCTTCCATTGCAAGAATGCTAAAAAGGAAAAAGCCTGTGAAATTTACATCTCCAGGAATGCTTTTGGCCAATGAGTCTATTAAAGAACAAGCATCCCTAGGTATAACCTTATCCTAAGAACACCCAGTGGGAATTCAAGTTGTAACTGTCTGGATGCTCACACAGCTTCTGCATCCTTTGATGGGGGAAGGATGATGATTGTGATTGGTTTTGGTGCATCACCTGCAAAAGAAATGCTGCTGGAGACTGGGAAAACTGGTCTCCTGAGACTATGGGCAGCTTCCAGGTAGATTCCCCCCTCCCTGGTAGGGAGGCCAGCAGAATACGCCCACAGTGAAGACTGGAACACTCACTTTTGAATGGGTGAGTAAAAATGCCAAGATTCAGTCACACACAAAGATAAAATCCTGAAGTAGTTTCACAGGTGCTTTGTTCCTTTGTAGTTGTGCATTCTGCAAGGCCAAAGACTATAAACATTTCTAGTTGAACCTGCTTATACATATATTACAACCCTTTAGGCCTCAGTATGTTATATACTGCACCGGCAATATTTAGATACTGTAATATCACTAAATCGAATCATCATCCCCAAATAATTAGTGCCATACTTCTAGTGCCTGACCAAATCTCCTCTCTACTGCTCTGCTACACAGAGAAAAATTCTTTATTCCAATTTAAACGAAAAAGCAACTTGTTTCACCAAATGGTAACTGGTATGTGTCCAAATGTTTAAGAAGTCCTCGCAGCAAATAGGCAGTTCTTTACTCATCCTCGGATGACTTTGTCAGTAGGTTATTAAGAACTATCATAATGTATGTTCAATAATTCATTTCAATAAATGGCATGAGCTGTTGGTGGAGTGATGAAATAGTGTGGGTGCAAGCTTCAGTTACCTGAGAAGTATAGCTAATCCTTTCAGCCACACACCCTGAAATACAGTGGTGTCAAAACCATTACTAGTTTCCTCCTTCCACTCCAACTACTGTGATTTTTTAAAGACAGATGAACTTTACACTTCTAGTGTACATTCAGAGAGAAGAGTGAGTTATTCCTAAGAGGCTTAATTTAATTTGGCCTCTAATGATTCTATCAGAATGAAAGATGCGATACAAATAATCCTGGTTTTAGATTTCTGGGTTATGTTAGCCCCATCTACTCTGCTTAGCACCTCTCAATATCACACTAACAGTTTCCCTCTCATTCTACCTCCTTCAAAAGGTGGTCAAGAAAACTAACTCACTCAGTGTCTGCTACCCTTCCCATGTTCTCTCCATATCACAATACCTCCCTTCAGAGGTGTCTCCAGAGCAGTTTCTGTTGTGGCACCAGGGTTCCAAGGAAGCCACAAGACCAAGAAGAGCTGGGGAGGCTCAAGGGCTTGGGGCTAAGCAGCCTATGTGTGTACAGAAGCTGAAACAAACATGGTCCTCAGCCTGAGGGAAAACAAAGTAGTGTCCAGTGATGGAAACTTCACTCAGAAACCATACTTTCCTCTGGACTTTCTACTTTTTCTTTTCTGCTTTTGTTTTTCCTTATGCAATGGCAAAAAGAAAAACATATAGATGTGGTAAAATGCTCTGAGTAGTCTTTAACAGCTGGTCAGAGTGATTACACTGACTTATGAGAAGACTCCAAAGGTCCAACACATGGAAGGCAACACATCACTAGGAGAAGGATGTGGTATAGAATAACCAATATTTGGAACTCCAGTCTTGAAATGCACTTGGCTCAGAAATGCTCCCTTCATATGCTGGTCTGGGAAAGACTGCTCGCTCGTCTCCTGGTGAGCCTTTTGAGGGACTGACCTTGCCCATGTGGCAGAAGCACACAACTGTTTGAGGCACTTGTGTGTCTTATGCAGAACCCCAAACCATTGCAGAACCTTCTCTGGGAGATGAAGGCAGACGTGCACAAAAGGTATCCCAGAAAACAGCAATGACACTTTTTTGGTAAAACTGGCCTCTGTTCTGGTATCAATGGACACCTTTAGATAATCTTAGATTATAGTAGATAATCACCACTAATCTTAATAAAGTTACACAATAACTAACTGTGATTAAAGTGACAGGCTGGACAATACCAAAGTTCTTTCTTGACCCAAATATTGGAATTCATCATACTCGTACTTTCAGTGAGTTATTTTTCTATCATTACTCTCCAGCAAATAAACTCCATGGAAGTCAAACTGTAATTTTAAAATGCATATAAACTTAACTCCCAGAAGTGTTATTAATAGCACTGAAGAAATCAAGACTGCTTATAGATGCATTTAAATTTATGAAAATTACTCTTTATTTTAAATAAAACAGGAAACAAACTTTCCATTGAAAAATGCCATTCAGAGCACTAGTTTATTGCACTCTGAGCTATGTACACTGACTTCACCCTTTTAATGGGCCTTTCTAGGGGTGTGGTTTCATGTTACACTTAATCTGTTATTGCAGGCTAAAAGCTGAAAAGGGAGGTCCTGTTCTCTCATCCTCCTCCTTCTCCCTGCTCTACTACTGAGCAGCTGCACAGAATGAGTCAGATCAGCTTCCTGATCTGACAAAAAAATGAGTATTTTTGGTGGGTTAGCAATTCTGATCCAAAGGTTCCAAATCATTCTAGGACCACATAATTCTTCAGTTACACAAAGGAGACACAAAGCTGGTATGGAAGGAGCAAAGTTAAAACCTTTTCTTTCAGCAGCAGCCTGTATCATCACAATTCTCATTGTACTGTTCTCACCTACATGTCCTGCTGCTGTTGCTCATCAGACTCTTCTCTGAGGTGACCCTATTCTCTGAGTTTATGGAAAACTAACCCAATCTCAAAGAAGTGTCTCTTTTTCTTCTTTTTTCCCCACATTTCTTCTCCACTGCCCTAGTTCTCAGTTGTTCACTTGGTAAAGTAGTGCAAGCAGTTTACGCAGCAAAAAGCCATTGCTGGTTTGGGTTTTTGCAGGATTAATTTTCTGTTGTTTAGAGCAGAGCTAGCCACGGGCACCTGTTACCACAACCAAGAGAAAAACAGCAAAAGGCACAGCAAGAAGCTGTTCACTTAGTTCAAGGGTGTAACACTGAAACCACAGACTATTGCCACTTCACCATGAAAGGTGGCAACTTAATTTCAACCCACCTCCATCAGCAGCATGAGCTACGGAGATGATATTTACAGAGCAGTGGCTCAGGAATACATGGATGCTCTCTCCTCTGATAGGCAACTGGTCAGGTCATTTAAGGCAATAAATAAATATACTACAGAAAGTTTTCTTAGAACACGAATCTGACTGCATTAGGAGCAAAATATAGCTTCACATGCTTTCCTAAGCTAATCCAAAGCTTAATTACATCTCATTATGAATTTAAAGATGGAAAAACTAAAGAGACATCTTTAGGGCCAATATATTTGAAAAGTCTTACCACTGAAACAGGCTCCATGGCTTCTTGCTTGATAGGGACTGGGTCAAACATTAGCATCTTTTTTATTCACCTGTTCTGATGCCTCTGAAGTTCTGTCCTGATGGGGAAAGACAAGGTTTTAGAAAGCCACAGGAAATACCCAAATCAACTTTCTGAATTGTAGAGAATTTACAACTTTGTCAGATTAATGTCAGAATATTTATCCATCTCTAACACAGACTTTTAAATATTTGACTGGATTTATTCTAAGTTTTTTCTTTCCAAATTGCTATTGAAACAAAGGGACATCTGCTCACTTTAATGAAAGTCAAATTGAATTTTTGTTGTGCATGTCAGCACACCAAGACCACAGAATTTTCACTTTCATTAGCTGTCAAGTGTTTTAACATATCACAGTTTAGACCACACATTTCTCATCAGCATTACAATCTCAGAATAATCTTGTTTATACAAGTGAACTGATTCTGGAGAGGATCTCTCTTTCCTACGAGTCCTAACTGAAACACTCAATAGATCACATATACTGACATTGATATCAATGCAAAAAAAAGATTAAAATTCAAGACTAACTTGGACTACATTAAACATGCTACAATGATTTAACAGAAAAAATTCATCAATCATTATAAGATAATAGATTTACTGACAATTCAACAACTATTTGTGCTAACTCTGCAAAATAAAAGCACTTCAAAAAAATCTGCTTGCATTCTGTGCAGCTTCACGGCTTTTTTCCTACAGTGCTCAACCTTACTTGTCCAATCTCTAAATACCTGAAATAAAAGTATTTAGCATAAGCATGTCACAACTGTCATACTACACATTTGCCATGGTCATCTTGGAAAAGATACTGGGAAGGAAAGGAGATACCTCTTCTGGGTAAAGCCATAAGGGTACACAGAGAAAGGAAGGGGAAGCAAAGGGAATTTGCTTGCAATGACATTTAGATGTTGCCAAGCTGTTTATAAATCACTCGAAGTTATACATTATATGACTGATGTCAAAGGAGCAAGTTCTGACCGTACACGGTAGACTCCACAGCCCTGCCTGGAAGCAGTAGGACCTTTTTTAAGATGCGAGAGCAAAAGTAGATCACACGAATTCAATTTGGCCAGTAGATGGCACTGGAAAGAAGCGAATACAGCCAGACTCCACCATCGGCAATGCACCTCAGAGGACAGGCTGAAGGCTCACCCACAGATGTGTACCTGTGGCTGGGAAATTCTCCCAGAAATGGAAGTGAACACTTAAAGATGTACCTGCTCAAATTAAAACAATTCTAATAAGCCTATGCTAATGAACAATTTTGCAGTTAATATGTGTTTATAGATGAAAATTTGTTAAGAGTGTCCTGAGAAAGTTAGCATGAGTTGTGACAAGTCTACCATTAGTTATTCAGGTACATAAATAGAGTTGAAAGACTTTTGGAAATGTATTACAACAGTGTGCACCTTTAATAATGGAAACAAACAAGTAGCAGAGTAAATTATAGTATCTTCATAATTCATCTTATGAAAGTTGAAGGCCTGTCAAAAACAAATCGCAAAACTAAAATGAAACAACTAATGCAGCTTAATGCAATTTCCAGTTTAAACTTAGCATGTAGTTTTAGTTTGGGAGCAGTCATATAAGATGGCACTATTTGCTGAAAGTTGTAATTTCATAAATACCTTAAGCATGTTTGTGAGAAGGTTATTAATTATACTATTTTCTTTGAATGGTTATCATTTAGATTACTGTTATCTAGTTATCTTTTTCAGGCTTCAACACGTCACATAGCTAGAATTAACGTTTCAGAATACTGACTTCCCAGAGATAGATCCATGTATCACTCATCTCACACATTCATCCACATCGTGAAAACAGAGAAGTTGTACTTTCAGACATGAAAAAAGTTTACAGTAAAAGGTAGCCACTCAGAGCTCCTATATAGGAATTTGGAACTAATTCTTTTCAGGTTTCTAGAAAGTTTTGATTTTCAGCTTGTATATGCATAGATAAAGTAACATACCAATTTGTACTTTAGTGAAGGAAGAAAGGAGAAAGGAAAGAAAGAAGATAGAGGAAAGAAAGAGAGAAAGGAAGGGGAGGGAGGGAGGGAGGAAGGAAGGAAGGAAAAGAAAGTTAGTTTGTTCTAAGTAAATACAATGATGCTCATCCTTTCTGTAATTTTTGTAATTCTAAAACAGTATTTTCTTCAGTTTATGAATTACTCCTCTTTAACTTTTTGCTCCAGGAAAGTGTGTAAAAAGGCACTTGATACACATTTCACATGTCATGCTACACATTTCAGTGTTTCCTGAGATAGCTCTAAATCACTGTGCAGGAATTAAACTGACATAGACAACAGGAAGTGTATTACCCTGAACAAAAGTGAAAAGTAATTCTCAATCTTTCCCAAGTGCACTCATCTAAGAACAGCAGAGGAAAACTTTAATTTTATGTAAGTTTACTATGCTGCATTGGAGTACAGGAACCAAGCACTTCTTTATCATGTTACTCTTAAGCAGGTTTCTTTTCCCCATTTGATAGTGACTGGAAACCAATTTTCAAGAATGGAAAATTAATTAAGACGAAATACTTGGTCGTGCAGGACTGCAGTCAATATAAGTCGGCTTTGGATCTGGCATTTAAAATTTAGCTCAAAATGATGTTTTTCTAAGGCTGTAAATCAACTCACAAAAGACTTCTCCTTGTATTTAAAAATAATGCTCCAAACTGATAGCTTGTACCACACTCATGAGCAAATATGTGCATGTACGCTCACACACAAATAAAGCATCGTACTTCCACTAAGAAGTAGGTAGTTCTTCCCAGTATATTTGTAAATCATACCTATTAACTCAAAACTTCTCAGTCTTTCTCTCCTAAACATTTGAGAAGGGGGCAATAGGGAAGGTAAACAGTCTTACCTGTTTCTATTACAGACGAATGAAAAAAACTGTTGGGTTCTACTTTACAGTGATTTTGGAATCTACTTGTTTGAAAGCCCACCAATTGTTTAGTATACACAAATAATTTCTGGAAAATCAAAATACCATCTCTCATTCCTGAGGTGCTCTGGAAAAACTGGTGAGGTGACAACAATATATTCATGTTTAATGTGTTAAAAATAAGAATTTTGTCTTTGACTTTATTAGGTAAACTACTTTGCATTAAAGAGTTTTCTCATGTGAGGTAAAAGAATTTAATATGAATGTAATCTGAAACTAAATAATTAACTGCAATCTGCTAAGCAAACATTCCACCCTCTTTTTTTTTGCTCTCCCTCTTTTTTTTTGCTAACAAGCCACCCAATTTTACTTTCTTGCCTCCTCCCATTCACTCCACCCTGTCGATCTCTGCCAAGTCAGTCCAACTTGTCCAAACAGGACCCAGCTTTAGATAAGATTTCGCTCACACCCTGTACTGCAGAAAGACGAATGAAGCAACTGGGTTTTGTATGCAAATAAGGACAGGTGCAAGGTAAAGTCCAGGCAAAGTCCCTCAGAATTCTCTGATCTGAAGTCCAGTGAGGATAGCAAGCCAGAAACAACACAAGCTCTGCCCTTATGATCCAAAATACAGCAAGGCATCCATTCCAGAAGGGAAGTTCATTATCATTAGAGCTCATCACCTTGTCAGAATTGAACACTTGTCAATATTAACTTCCTGACAGGTGTATGGTTTATTGTTTCAGAGACATAATTAATATTAAATGAAAGCTGAAAGGTACTTAAACGTGTATTCCGACAATAAGGGCTTGTATGGATTATTTACCCTGGGTGAAATGTGCAAAGTGGTTAAAGAATGTACTCAGACTACACATCTGCACTGCAGAGCAGCTGGAAAAGGGCAACCGCAGTGCAGCTACTCCCAGCAGCCCTGCACATGTACCTTCAAGGTCCACCAACTCTGCAGACCTGTTATGAAAGGAAAGGGTGGGGTGGAGGGCCACTTTTGACTGTGCACATCCAACAACAAAGGTTTATTCTAATATAAAGCCGGCGCTCTTATTAAATTGCTGGAAGAGCAGTCGGTGACTGACTTTTGCTGCAGACGGGGGGGTGGTGACTATACATTCTGCCCCTCTTCACTCTGCCTGAGAACACATGCAGGGTTTATTTCCTCAATCTTTGTGCCTGGGGGAAGCAAAGAAATGCTGCCCTACATACAGCAAGTCTTTGTCTAGCAGCTTCAAGGTATGATTGTTATTGTCAGTATAATTACAGAATAATGTAATGGTATCTGCTAAATTAGCACTGCGTGAGTGCCCTCTGCAAGGAACTGCAGGTCTTGCAGCACTGTTTGAATCCAGCAGCAAACACTATCACGTTGCCAAAGCTCTTCTCTCCAAGCACTTTGGGACTCAGACCTGTTGCTCTGAACCTATGACTTCTCATAGTGAACCTCAAGTCAAACTTCCTCTGATGCAAGGGAAAAACAGCAGTATCAGAAGATTCTCCACTGATGAAATCCAAAAGCGAAGGGAGGTTTTCTGAACCCAGGTGAAAAGTTGTCTTCAGTGGAACCTACAAAGAGTTTGGCAGAGAGGAACCAGTTTCTGAGACAAACATTCCCTGTGGAAGGTAAAAAAGCTGTTTTCCAGAGGTCGTAATGTGTTTGCACTTTACTGTACCAGTTGCTCATCAAGACCTGAGTCAGCAAAAAAGTGTTTCCAAAGTTCCATTGACTTTAATGGGAAGTAAGCAAGCGCTTAACTGCACTTGACCCCAAAATAGCAGCAGGAAAAGAAGCTCTCCAGCTCACACAGCAGTCAGACTCAGCCAAAGCACCAAAGGTCCAGACGTGGTGCCGTGGGAAGAGACCAAAGCAGCCAGACCATGAGGAACACAGCAGAAGGAGATTCATGAAGAACCAGCACACCAAGAAAATGTTCTACTGATCAATAGCTTTTTGTGTTTATTTGCTGGATTTCCACTGGGTAACAACGACAATTGTTGAAAAAGTTAGAATATTTTGTAAAAGAAAATGGTACCTAGGCAAAAATTCTCCTCCAAGTTTTGATAGGCATTAAGAAAAAGAGCATTTCTACAGAATTGTGGTATTTAGTATCTCAAAACATATTTGTTTCTTAGCAAAGACTTGAAAATCTTTTATTTTCCTCCTTTCAGGACTGCAAGCAGGCTGAAAAACTTGTGGTTCTGCACAACTTGTGCATTAAAACTTTGTTGATGTCATCTTGTTTGACCTAGAACTGCTTTGACATGGAGCAGAGTAATCAGTATTTCAACTAAATTTCTGATAATACTGTTGCAGGCTCTTTGAAGCCACACGTATGGAAACGGCTTTCTTGTGTGTAAAAATCTTGGGAAAAATGTTCTTGAAGCTCTTGTTAAGAAAATATCTTATTTACCAAGGAAAAACTGAGCCCATGTAAACCCTGTTCAACCTTCAGTTCTATACTTACTGAACCTAAAAGGAGAACCTCTTGAAGCACCTCCATTAGACAATATTCTCTCCCTTATCAGGGCAGACTCCTGTCTGGTTTCCTGTCTCAAGCTACTTCTTAGAAGGAGAAACAGTCTAGTAAGGATAAAAGATCAGACTTTTGAAAACAAATGAAGTATGTGGAATGGTATGATAATCTTTCCCTTCCAAACTGAGCTTTGCTTTTCTTGTTGTGTTTTTCTTAAGAGGCTAATTTTGAATTTGAAAGGAGAAACATTAAACCTTTTAATTGTGGGGGAAAATGACAGAAAATACCATTCTCTTATGTGAAGGGTTCTGCTATTTCAGGAAATGTGAAAAAGATATTCAACATTTTTATAGCATGGAAAAAAGAAAGAAAATCTAATCCTAGAGAAAGGAAGTGTACATTTATGAATAACAGCCTAAATGATTGACTTGAACAAGAATCTGAATACAGGGCAAAAGTTGAACTTCTATGAACCTCTGGAAAAGAAAAAAAAAACCAACCAGGGAAAAGAGGTGGACAGTGTAGTGGGTACAAATGTGACAGTGATCAAAGCAATTTAGACTCTTTAAAAGTGGAAATTCTCATGTCTTCAGGGATCAAGTTAGTTGGTTGGTAACACACATGGACTGCATGACAGACAGACCACGCGTTTGGTTGGAGGTTTTTTCCCTTCTGAGTTAGTTTACTATTTAAAACCCGTTGGAGCTTTGTCTTTCCATTTGGCTGATATACACTTACACTTTCTTCCCCTGGGAGATACCACCTACAGCTATAAAACCCTCAAAGGAAGCTTCAGCATCAAGTGAATGCTTCACAGGAAGAGTTAAATCTCTCCTAAAACCAGCTCTGCCAAACTTCATATTCTGGATTGGAACCAACTAGCCTCGGAATGAAAACACAAAGATTGAATGCTGACAGCATAAAAGAACTCCAAAAGACCTCCTGTTAGTGGTGTTAATTAATATTTAAAAGTTGGTTTACAAAAATTATTGTAATTTTAACCTCAGTTCCCTATTTTATAGAACTTCTGGCTACAAAAAGGTGTGAACCACAAAATTTACTGCATTTATTATATGGCAGTTTCCAATATTAAACACAGTTAAATGCAACTCTTTTCCTCCGTCATTGCAAAAAAAATAAAATATAACTGTTTGAAATCTTGGACAAATTAACAGTAGAAGAATTAAAATACGTAATTGTGTTCTAATGGGTAAATTCATCCACAGCGTTCTAAAACAAACAGACAAAACAACAAAATAAAATCAACTGAGAGCAACACATTAAAATAATCAATAAGCAACTTACCTAAACTGTGTAGCCAAATACTTCTTTTAATCTGGATTTCTGAACAGACAAAAAAAACAGTTTGCTGTAAGTATATGCACATAATCCAGTAATTTTTTTTCACATACAATTAAGCTCTGAAAGAAGTTTAAAGTGTGTACTTCAGATACTTCCTAAAAATACCTTCAGTGATCTCAAGCAGCTAACTTGTAGCATCCAGAAGAGCAAGAGCAGGAACTAAAAGACTACTTTAAAAATGACTGGAGAGAAAAAAAAAAAGAGTAAAATGGAAGGGTGGAAGTATTTCTGCGTGTACAGTAACCATACATATTCCAGTCCATAAGAGAGAGAAAAGAATAAATACTCCATCCTGCATTTTCATCCAGGGCACACTTAAGTTAATGCAAGTTTATCTCTCGATTTCAGTGAGCTTTGGCTTGGGTCCTTTAGCTCTTCTTCTGTCAAATTCAAAGTAACAGAAAGATTTATGTTTTTGTCATTTTCCTCTCAATTTTTCACTATGTCTGCCGGCAACAGGGTGAGGGGGAAAGCTAAATACAAAAACATGAGTATAACAATTACTTTTATGCCTTCAAAAATGCAAAATGTGGGACAGCAGTACTTATTAATGCCAAAGAAAAGCTAGACAGCAGTGTCTCATTTTCTGTATTACGTCGGGAAGACAATGAATCTTCTAGCCCGTATAAGGAGAAAATACCTACTTCTTCTGAGATTTGGAAATACAAAGTGCTTATAGTGAGCCACTCAGGTTGAGTAAAGGCTGAAGTCAAAAACCCCACACAACTATGAGCCTACAGAAGTGGATTTTCTTCTCACACATACTCTTTATACATCAGTGTAACTGTGTGACTTTAATGGATCTATTCCAGATCAGCTGATGAGCAAGTGAGAGCAGAAAACTGGCTCACAACTTTCTGGAGACTTGAGTTCAAGTTTTCAGTGAACAGAGCTAAAAACTCCAGCTCACCCCCCGTAACTACATTGGAGTTGAAGGGGCGTGTTAAAGGTTAACTTGGAAACCTCGTTATGACATAACACAGGCATCTTAAGCAATCCTGAGTGTGTAGAGACACGATAACTCATCGGGTGGGGATTGGGAGTTGAGGGGCAGTGACAAGGGGCCTGGACGAGGCTCCCGAACGGCCAGAAAACAGCCTGAAACAGGAAAGAGCACCACACATGCCACTTGGAATGTGTGACGCAAACCTCAGCCTTGAAACAAAGAACAGGAAACAGCTCTGCTGGCTGTGCTGGGGAGAAAGCGCAGAGAAACATTTAGGCGGCCCTCCCTGACCCTATATTCATGAGCAGCTGGAGTCTTTTAAAACAACAGCAGTGGGTGGAGGCGTTTGTTCATTGGGTGTGAATAAAAACACCGTCCTTATGTAGGGGACCTGCCCTATTTACAAACAGGCTCCCTTAACATGAGGGAGCAGGAGATTTTAAGACACCACAGGTCAGGAGGATTTGCTGAAACCTTCCCTTAGACCGGTTAGTTTATTACTGTATTTATGCCAGTAGCTAAACAGAGCTCCGGCTTCATGACATCAGAGGCAGCACCCAGCCTGGCAGAAGCACCTTCTCCGCAGACAGAGCTGAGGGATGAGAACTGCAGCAAGGATTTCTAAAGCTTGGGGCTGCTCCTGGACAGTGGCTCACTCATGCTCAATACTGCTCCATAGCTGAGGACCAACGTCACTCAGTGCACCCAAGAATGCTTTTCTAAGCCACCACATGCTTAGCCTTCCACACTCCCGTTTTCATATGCACTCAGACTTCATTTCAGAATCTGACTTCCCATGAATTTACTACTTTTAGTTTTGAAGCACCCACATATAAAGCTGAATAAATAAGTAAGCTGAAGCAGAGGAATAGCACAACTTGTCTAGATTTCATGCAGTAGAGTAACTTCAACACTGTTTTCCTTCAAAGCTGTGGTTTCAAATACTGTCTCTTCTCTTAGATACCTTGCATCGGTTATTTATACACCATGGGTGGGACAAATAATCTAATACTATCACTTGTGAGAATGTTAGAGCAAATTACGTGGATGAGTACCACAGCAACACCAATGAATGCTGTGGGATTCCAAGGCTGGAGTTTAATAATGAACATGGCGTAAAACCTGGCTAGTACAGCATCTACACAGCAAAGTGTGGGTGTAGGTTTTATGCCAATAGTATCAGTTCCTCACTTCTTCATACAGAATAACTGCAAATATGGGTAATTTGGTGATTGTATAACATCTCTATTATCACTGAGTCTTCAACTCATCTCACTCACACATCTTCGTTTATCTGAAGGCTTTTGCTTTTGGCTAAACAGGTGTTGACTAGGTCAAATGTTCACAGTACCTAAGGGCTCGCTTGCAGCTTGGCAACTGGGAGGAAGTTTTCCTTGGATTCTTAGGGAAGGGAAAGACCATTTAGCCTTCTTTCCTGCCTCCACCCTTTGCTCTTACCCCCAGTCTCTCTTGTGATCCATACTACAGCTATAACAGGATCTGCAGGGAAAAAAAAAAAACCCAGAAACATTTGTCTGCCTGCGAAAAAAAGGCTACTCAAGTCAGCTTCGGGTTTTTTGTATTTTGATACTAGGCAGTAACAATATATTCTTAAAAATACAAGGTGAAAGCTAATTTGAAGTAAGTGTCTTCTGGGTCAGGTGGGATTATCAAATCCATATATAATTCCTCTCACACAAGCACCAGCTGCTCACGTGATTATCATGTCAGTATCTTAAAAGTATTTGATGGAAAAGTCACTAGTCAGCAGCCATGTAAGTCTTTCTTTTCAATATAGGCAATGCATATTTATGAATATTAGTTTAAATGAAGTCAAGCCTTCAGAGCTCTCCTGTCAGCCACTCAAATTCAGCTTTTCCCAACAATTAAACCTTGAGAGTTCAGTTCCACAAACAGTGACACTTCCTGAATTCTCAAAGGTGAGGAAGTGAATAAAACAGTGGACCATGCATGTACACTACATGATGCAAAAGGGAAGTGCACAAAACAACTTTAAGGTATTTTTTTATCTAACTCCTGAATGACCACTCAAACTATTCTGAACTAGGTCTTTCTCCCAAGCTCCAGTTAGGTGCTGTGACTCCCAGCACAGGCTCGTGTTGCTGAGCCTTCCTTTGCCAGGGCTCCACTAGCTGTGCCAGGCACTCACCTGACAGCGGTCCAAGGCAAGTAACTCCTATTCCCATTTCGCTTAAAAACAAATAAATAACCAAAAATTTTTAAAAACAAACAAACAAAAACTCACAAAACCTCAAAACAAAACAAAAAAACCCAAAACAAAACAAAAAAAAAAACCCAACAAAAGGCATCTAGCAAAGAAAAGGTTATTTCTAACTCCACACTTCGCTGCTGTGCTGTCCCACGTTTTACCTTCGCCTGCATGGCGGCCAAGCGGTGCTAGGGTGACGTGACAATACGAGGGGCAGGCTTTTGGGAGCCGATTCCATCCTAGACTTCCCCAAGAGTTACTCGGGGACATGGCGCTAGCCGATCCGCTCCGCGCTACGGGTGGAACACGGCCCGGATGGGAGCTCCTGCCCTGGCATCTACCCCGTCGTCCGCGGAACCGAGCGAGCCCGCTATACTTTCCACCTCGGTTTGGTCGGGCACTGTATCCCGCCCGGGATTCGATGGCACTTCAGTCTCTCCCCGGAGACGCGCCTGTCCCGCCCCGGCGAGAGGCCGGGGGCTGCGGCCGCGCTGGGCGGGAGAGCGGCCCCNGCGGGCGCGGTGGACAGCGGCGGCCCTCCGCCCCCGCCTCCCGCCGGGCGCACAGCGAGTTTCCCAGGCGCCGCGGAGGGAAGCCCCGCGGCGAGTTCTGCTCCCCCTTCCCCGCAACTACGGCCTGACGGAGACCCAGTTCCCGCCACCCCCGGCGTGGCTGCGGCTCCCGCGGCATCACCTTACCGCCTCGGGCTCCCCGCTGCTCGCAGCGCCTAGAAACTTTCCTCCTCCGGCACCTCCATCCCGCAGCCAACACAGCCCAGCCCCCGCATTACCCGCGCCCTCACACTTACGCTCGGCAGGCGGTGCGGAGCGCGGCGCGATTCCGTCGGCTCCCGCAGCGCCGGGGGTCACGGTAGGTAGCGGGGGCGCTCCGGTGGGACCGAGGCGCGAGGCCGGCGTGTCCCGCGTCCCCGCGGCTAAGGCGCCTCGGCGGTGTCTCCGGGTCTGTGTGCGAGGAGGAGCTGCCCGCTCCCGCTCTCCGCCCGCTCGCCTTCCCCCCGGGCTCCTGGCACCGGGCCGCGCTGTCACATGACGCCGGCGCCGCTCGCCCTGCCAGGCTCCCCGGGCCGGCGGGGTGAGTGGCGGTGGGAGGGTCACGGCAGGGAGCGCGGCCGGGCGGGTCCCCGCCCGCGGGGTGGAGGCTCCGCCGAGGGGCTGGGGCGAGTCACCGCTCACAAACAGCCGGGCACGCACTGACTGCGCTCCCGCCCTGCCTCCCGGGGGCAGACAGCCTCGCACAGACACTAATTATCCCCAGCAGCCCGGGGAGGG
>VWZV01008970.1:0-136442 GCA_013397155.1 Irena cyanogastra | reverse complement strand
TAATTACCCCCAGCAGCCGGGGGGGGGGGGCGGGGCCGCCCCACCGACAAACCTGCCCGTCCAGCTCCTCCTCCCCGCCCGTGTGTCAGGCAGAGGCGTGCACCTGGCAGCGGCCCTGCGGCAGGGCGCACCCCTCCCTGCATCCCNTTGGCGGCTCGCCCGCCGGGACCGCCGGCTGCTGAGGCCCGTGCCGGGGTGGTTTTTATGGCTGCGCTTAGCCCGTCGTGCCTGGGGTGCGCTCCCGCCGGAGCGAAAAGGGGCCGGCGGGGAGAGGCGCTGCCAGCTTCCCTCGACTCGACCTCCGTCGCCAGAGGCGGCGATCCCCTCCCTCCTCCACCCGTGCCGCCTCTGCCTGCCCAGCCTTGCGTCTGGCTCCAGCCCGGGGCAGGTGTGAGTGCGTGACCCAGCCCGCCCCTCCTCCGGGCTCCGCTCGCAGCGGGAGGGGCCGGAGTGGGGCCGCGCTGCCCGGGGGGGCCGCGCTGCGGGGCCGTTCCCGGCACGGGGATGCGGGCTACGGCGGGGCGCTGGCTCTGCCCCAGGACTGCGCTTGCTGCTCGAGACAGTTTTCAGCGGAGTGCACTGCACGCGCTGTCTGGAAAATGGGAGACACTTACAGCCACAGATAGACCGAAGGACTTCACTGGGAGCAATACTTTTTAAATAAACGTATCTTGGCTGACTGTATCAATTCCACTGGTTAAGGAAAAGTGCTGCCACTTATTCACCGGAATACAGTGTGCTTACAATGGTTGTAGTGTGCCATATGAAATCATGTTCTCCCCTTACTCATGTATGGTACCTAACCATGAGACCAAGGAATAGGCAAGTGCTGTGCTTGGTAAGGCCTTGTCCAGTGCTAATGGCGTGGACAGATGAAAAGCCAGTTATATTTCTTGCGGACAGACAGATTACCCAGCAGGTCTTCATTTACATGCTTTGTTTCGTGTGTAAAGTCAGTCAGTAGAAGGGGCTGAGTATTTCTCGCTCTGCAAGACCAGTCTATGTATATAACTGTCTTAATAGGACCCTAGTGTAGCATACCTGTTTGTATGTTTTGGTTGAAATTTCTGTTTACTTTGATTCTTACTGACCCAGTCAATAATGCTGTAAAAACAAAGCAAAGAAGGAAGGGAAAGGATTGGGACAGTATTTTCAAATGCACGGCTGTGCACGCATGTTCAGACGATGTCTTTATTCCCAGGATGTTTTAATAAATCCCTTTACTTAGCTTGCTAGTCTGTATGGCTTTAGAAAAGCAAATTAAGACACCAATCTGAAGCCCTGAAGGGTATGACTCAGTGACATAACAATAAATTGTAGTATCTCCTGCTAAGTAATTACACCATATCATGTCACAACAAGGCATTGTTGAAATACCATCATGTAGCTCATAAAGTGGCATTTTTTATTATAAGCTCATGAAATAAACAGAATGCTGTGTTGCACACATGGGCACAAAATATTTCATTAGGACGATGAAAAAGAGCTGCTGTAGTTTTCTTGCATGAACGTGCTCAAGATAAAATAGGTATGTTCCAGTTTGCGTTCTTTTATTCTGGGAACTAGCAGAGGTTAAACAGCTAACTGAAAACCTTAGGTCAGAGGCAGAGCTGTTCCGATGTCAAATTGTGAGAAATGCCGAAATATTTAGTAGTAGCCAGCATGCTGCTCCTGGTGAAGTCCCTGGCTTTTCTTGCTGTTATCTAGCTCTAGCCTCAGATTAACCTGTTTTAATCTGGTGTAATTTTACTGCCTTCTTGTGCAGTGGCAGGGGAGAGGGAGGATTGAGAATGATGCTTTTGCACTCTCAAGACTGTATACCTGTCAGCATTTTGTTGCCTTCCTGTGTTTGTTTTTGGCAAGTCCAAATTCTGAAGGCAGAAGAATGTTACTGATTTTAGTGGGAATCGAAAAACCAGAAGGGAGAAGCTGGGACCAGAGAGTCCTTGCCATCTGGTTAGCAGACCCAGCAGTTTTAACCAGGTCTGTAAGTGTTTCTAGATCAAAGGACTGGTTGATGGTCACCCTTAACATCTTCCAGCACGACACCTCTTCCATCTCTGCTCTACCCATCATCCCCACAGAATGACTTGTATCTCAGAGTGGAAGGAAGGTAAGTTGTATGCAAGTCCTTGGTATTGAAAAAAAGAAAGAATGCTGCTTGCGTGTCCTTTGGTTTGTAGCACCTGCCATGAGCCCTTGCAACAAGATGGAGCACTTAACATGATGGGGCCTTGAGGATCCATAATCCCAATTAGGAAGAGTGTTGGCAACATGTTACAAGTTTCTGATAGAAGCAGACAGGAGGTGTTACCTAGAGTGTGTTGAGGGGAATGTGTGGATCTCTGGTGTGAACAAATCAGTATTAAAATGTTAAATGAATGGGTATAATATGTTCAGATGTCTATTAAAAGACCAATTCCAGCCATTTTTTGAAATGAACCTTTGCTGCATTCAGCCAAATTGCCACTGTGATAAATGTGACTGTTCTGTCACATTTCTGACATATTCTACTTCCCAAAAATCCGTTAAAAGAAATACTTCAGAATTCTGTGTACTCTTTCAGTCCTTCTACTTCAGGTTATGAGGTGAATTGGAAGTAGTTTGCTGTATCCAAGCACTACAATTGTTAAGCTGGCGTTTCTTCCAAGTTGTTCTGTGTTACAAAATGTACTATATATATATAGTCAGTGATTGGTATTTATGCAGGGAAAATGTCCACTGCAACCTGTGGGCCTTTTCCTTAGTCTACAGATAGATGTAGAGGGATTTGGATATCCGCGTATAAACTTACTGTGTTCTGCAGAGTTTCAGGTCAGATAGTCACCTCATACATCTGGTACTCACTGAGCAGCTGCTGGAAGGAATGAGGGAGAGATCGTCAGCGATATTCATTACTTGAGTTAAACATAGTTCGCATTTTGGAAGAATCATAAATTTCACACTTAAAATGCTATTAATTCATTGCACCCCAAATGTTTAATCTCCACAGTACAGTGAGGATACACGCTGTAAGTCCCAGTTGTTAAAAATATAGAAGTTGAGGCAGTATGAATTTGAATAGAAGCTTAAATGACTTAAAAGCTTAGGTATGTTTACACTGCAGTGATGTACATACCTGAGCTGGTTTAAAACTAGTCAGCTGGGGAACTGGTAGCAATCTAGCTGTGGCAGTGTGGACCCTGTAGCTATCTGGAAAACATGCCCAAAAAGCTGGGTAAATACTTGAGTGGTTAGGCTGGCCTGAACTCAGTGGCCAGACTACTACCAGTGCCCAAGACAAGTAATTTAAATCTTGCTTGGCTGTGTATATACAACGTTGCAGTCACGTCACTTGTGACTATAGCACAGACGTATCCTGTGAATTCTGTGACTCAGCCTTGCCTTCTTGCAAATGATTCCCAAGCTCTTCTAGGAGTCCTGTGGGTAGTATCAATTCAGTGGTCCATGGGAAAGGTCTTTGCAGGTATTAAAAACCTCACAGCACAGCACAAGATGCACCTTTATGGCATTGAAACGTCCCGTGTTGTCACGGTGGGCTCTCGTAGCCACGTGAGCAGCTTGTGAGTCAACCTGTGTGCTTGCATAATTGGGTCCTTCTTGTTTGCTTGGAGGAAGGGCAAGGTGAGGGTGAGTAGCCCGGCTTCCTGGCCCTGTCATACAGGTGTGGACAAGAGGAAGCCACTGGAAGAGCTTGGGCAGAGCTGGTATTGAGGTGGATGGGGCCTAGGGCAGAGGCTGCTGTGTGAACCCCTCCCTGCCTCTCTCCTGCCCACACACGGATGATGAGTCTTGCTGCCTGACCCTGCCCAGGTTCATCCTCCTGCCTGTCCCTTCCTGTGGCCCATGGACCAAGACAATTACTGTAGTTCCTCACCCCTGAAATGAATTCACATTTTGTGCAGAAACAAATTTTGAACATCACAACACAAGGTTCTTCTGTGTACAGCGCCTCACACAAGGAAAGGATGGATGGCTGCTCTTTCTAGTTAAAACCAACAAGTCATATATGACTGGTTTTAACAAAAATCAGCTCTCTTAGGGCCAGCCCTCAAGCCCACTGCAGCAATCAAAATTACAGAGGCAACGTATGGGGACTGGGATGTGTATGTATTGAATTTCTTGTTATATGTTGATGTTTTTAAGAACAGGCATGATTTTATTGCAGGTGTAATGACTACTGGAGGCTGCTGAGCTTGAATTTTATTATTTGAAGTGTAGAATGATGGTTGAATTTAGTAGTGATGTTCAAGATGTAGCTGAGGGACACTTGAAGTTTCCGTAGCAGAAAGAATAATAACGATTTTGGAAGCAAGAGCAGATACGTATGTGTGAAGATTGATGGGTTTGGAGACCAAATCTTCATCAAGTATATGCTGACATGAACTCAAGATGATGTGTGGATAATGTTATAATTGAGAATGATCTTGTGTAGGTGCCCTGTCTCTTAATACTGCTCTTGAGCTTTATAATGATGTTTTCCTCAGTACTGGGGCTGGAATTTCTCTCCAGAGTGCACAACAGGAAACAGAAAGATGACATGGTTCTCTCATACAAAAATATATGCAGACAGTGGTTTGGTTATAAAAGGTCTATTGCTTTCAGTCTATGTTCACTGTACCTTCCCAACAGAAAGCAATGGAAAACACATGGATAGAAAGTGAGTTACTCTGTTGACTTTCACTGTATAAGGATTTGTTCTGTGTTCCAGTATATGCTCTGGAAGTCTTGAAATGATGACATGTTGGGTGTGTATTGCCAGGTTTTGATAGTGAGGAGCTACAGGGGTGGCTTCTGTGAGAAGCTGCCAGAAGCTTCCCCCATGTCCAGCAGAGCCACTGCCAAATGGCTCCAGGACAGCCGTGCTGCTGGCCAAGCCTGGGCCAATTAGAAATGGTGGTAATGACTCTGTGATAACATATCTAAGAAGGAAGAAAGTTATTGTGCAGATGTAATTGCAGCCAGAGAAGAGTGGGATGAGAATATGTGAGAGGAACAACTCTGCAAACACCCAGGTCAATGGAAAAGGAGGGCAGGAGGTGCTCCACGCACTGGAGCTGAGATTCCCCTGCAGCTGTGAGGTGAGGCAGCTGTGTCCTTCTAGCCCATGGAGGACCATGGGAATGCTGAGATCCACCTGCAGCCTGTGAAGGAGACCCACATTGGAGCAGCTGGATGCCAGAGAGGAGGCTGTGACCCCATGGGAGGCCTGTGTGGAGCAGGGTCCTGGCAGGGACCTGCAGACCCATGGAGAGAGGAGCCCATGCCAGATCAGGTTTGCTGGTAGGAATTGTGACCCCTTGGGGACCCACGCTGGAACAGCCTGTTCTTGAAGAGGCTGTGGAAGAGAGAGACCCCTTTTGGAGCAGTTTGTGGAGAACTGTTGCCTGTGGGATGGACTCTACATTGGAGAACTGTCTCCTGTGGGAGGGAGCAGGGGAAGGACTGCTCTCCCTGAGCAGTGGCAGAAACATGTGATGAACTGACCATAATCCCCCATTTCATGTCTGTCTGTGCTACGGGAGGAGGAGGTAGAGCTGGGAAGGAGGGAGGGGTAAGGGAATGTGTTTTTAAGGTTTTGTTTTACTTCTCATTATCCTGGTCTGATTTTATTAACAATAAATTCAGTTAACATTTCTAATTCGAGCCTGTTTTGCCCGTGATGGAATTTGGTGAGTGATATCTCTCTGTCCTTAACTCATGAGCCCTTCATGGTATTTTCTCTCCCTTGTGCAGCTGTGAAGGGGAGTGATAGAACAGCTTTGGTGGGTGCCTGGCATCCAGCCAGAGTCAACTCATGGTAGATGGGAAATCAAGAGAAGTAATTCTGCTCTTTGCTATTCTCAGAAAATCTTGTAATGCACCAGTTAGATAGAAAGTGGAATTGTTAACAGATGGAAGTTGACTTTGCTAGACAAAAAAAGTAATTTATATGTGTCAGTTTATGTCTGTTTAGGGTCCGTATAATGTAAAAGTCATTTGACTTTGCTCAGTTAAGCAACTCAGTGGAGTAATGCCAGGTTACTCCTAGGGGAAAACCAGGTCTTGGATCTTGCAGGAGATAGTTAAGGCTATCTAACTATAGTAGCCTATAGTTAAAGCTGCTAGACCTCCAGTTATTGTTTATTGCTTGACTGATGGGAAAACAGATACATTTTAAAAATTTTGTTGAGGGTTTTTTGTTTAATTTAGGAATTTATTTCCTCATTTTGTTGTGTTTTATTATGTATGGATTTATATAACTTGAGTAGGAAACAGATTGATCTTTGGAGGTTTCATATATCCAGAGATCACAGGTTTTTATGTATTCTGGAGGCTTTGGGTTTAATTTGGGTGATTGAGAGCTGTCTTAAAATATGGAGGATGTTAACACTCCTTTCACATTTAGGGACATTGTTTGCTTGTATAGTTTAGGATGTACTGTCAGGAATTAAAGAGTCCAATTCAGGTCTGACGTAACTCCATTGACTTACTGGAATTTCCACACTCACAAATGACTCATAATGCTCAATATTCAAAAACAAACTCCAAAAGCATGCAATTTTGGGAAACAACGTTTGGTTTGGTTTGTTGTTTTGGGTTTTCTTCCCTTGCAAAGCTGGTATTGTATGAAAAAGATATACTAGAAGAAACTGAAAAGTTAATATAGAACTAAAAAATGTTGTATCTCTTTTACTCTAGTGTTATTGAATACTCACTGAAAATTAGCACATTTCTTTTCTGAATTGTGAGGCCCTGAAAAGACTTATCAGACAAAATATAGAATTTAATACATTTGACTGAAGAATGTACTGAAATTGGTAAGATATTAGTTCCTTCTCTTGCTGTTTGAAAAACCTTTGCAGACTCTGACCAGTTTGAATTAGGTGCCATCTTTAGCTGATTTAAATTAAAAATATCACTATATAAAGAAAGTATTTCAGTAAAGGCTGTGACAGCCTGGAGAAGAAAGGGTGTCAGGAGATCTAAGAGCAGCCTGGAGGTTACTGAGGAGGGGAAACTGAAGCTGAGGAGCACAGTGTGGAAATGGGAGACAGTGGTTTCCTAAAAATGAGGAAATGGGGGAGGGGAATTCTAGCCAAAACAAGGATAAACATTGTTTTGCTGTGAAGTTTTGGAAGAAGTTGCCCAGAGAAGCTCTGAAATGTTTTCAAAAGGTTTTCAGGATCTGACTGGCCAGAGTCTAGACAAATCCATTCTAAACTCACAACCTGTTCTGAATAGGAGTTTGGACTAAATGTCCTCCTGAGGTCATTTCCAGCCTGACCAACCCTGTGATTTCTTTGCTTCTGCATTAAGTACCACTGTTGGGAGAAGATAAGGATCATCATATACTTTAAAATCAGGCTGTTCGTGGCAACTTCTAGCTGTAAAATGTTGTACTTGTTAAAAAGAAAACCTGAATGAGGACAAATTGCAAGTTAAAATTATCATAATGCAGGCATTAACAACAAAGTAAAGGAATAGCCAGTGGCTACCATCTTACCTACCAGTATGTAGTACTACTTGCTCCAGCAAGAATGGCATCTGTTGGTTAAAAACAGAGAACAAGTGCTGTTCCCTATTTTAACCAGAAATAATATTTTTTTAATTTACTACATATTGTAAGTATTAAAGGAAAAAAATCTAGGAAAATACGTAATTTCAAAACTTTTAAAAAGTTTTATCAGTGTGTCTCTTTTTTTTTTTAACATAACAGCTGTTTTTATGATACTTCCAAGCTACTTTTATAAAGCAATGATATTTAGAATTTCAGGTATATAAAAAAATGGGGTGATATCAGCTGTAGTGTGAAATATAGACCTCTTCTATGAAATTTAATTTCTTTGCCTTCTAAACAGATATCAAATAATGTCATTATTGATCCACCTATTTTAAGGAAAAGCGATTTGACAGAAAATTGTAATTGCATACTTAGCAATACAGTTCCTGCAGTACGAAAAACATATCTCTCTATCTGTAGAGCAAAATTCTATACTCATAAATTAATGGGAGAAAACACCTCTTCAATGACTATTGCTTTGACCACCCGTGCCTCACATGTCCAACTACAGTATGAAGGCTAGATTAAATTTCATTTATTCAATATGGGCCTATTCTTTGGGATAGTACAGCCAGCAGAAACTTGAGATGAGGATTATCTTGTAGGTCTGGTTTTTCAAACCAGCTAGGGTGTGTTACCTTAATAAGTAAGCCAAATAATTACTTATTTACAGAGTCAGCAAATAGTAAGGTCACACTGGCATTTCTGAGCAAAGAATGACACTGAACTGATCGGTTAAAGTGGCCTGAATTTATTTGAAATACTCCAGCAGTAATTATAATTCAAGCAAAGCCCTATGGAATTGTAAAAGAAAAAGTACTGAGACAGAAGGGGATGTGGCATTCAAAACACATCCAAAGTCATGGGGGGTTACTGTATAGGTATCCTGCCTACAGCTCAATTTATGGTTCAGGATTTCATCAAGAAAGTGAGTGACATTAAAATGATGTGAAAGTAAAGAAACTATTTCACAATATGTGCAAGTCTTTCAGTTGTGCTCATAGCTTCTTCAGTGCACCAGGAAAGCATTTGTACAGTATGTTTTGCCAAACATCTTCAAAATTTTTCATGAATCAGATAAAACCATCACCAGAAAAACATCTTCCAGTCTAAGCTTTGAGGGAAAACTCACCATTTCTGTTCCTTAATCTACATCACTTCATACTAGTACTACATTTTCAAAAAAGGCCAGGTTCTTAAGTCCTCACATTTTCAGAGTGCGTCTTGAAACCATTTTGAAGGAATCAGGTTGTTAAAAAGTGGGAGTCATGGTTTAACCCCAGCTGGTAACTAAGTATGACACAGCTGCTTGCTGCAACCTGGCCCCCAGTGTGATCGGAGAAGAACTGGGGGGAAAAAAGGTAAAACCTGTGGGTTGAGATAAGAACAGCTTAATCATAGGAATAAAATATAACAATAATACTATAATAATTTAAATGAAAAGGGTGCAACAAAAAGAAGAGACAGCAAAATAAACCCCAAGAAACACAAGTGATGAGCACTGTAATTGTTCATCATCTGCTGACAAATGCCAGGTCTGTCCCTGAGCAGTAATTGACCTCTCCCCACCCAGTTCTATACTGAGTGGGACACTGTATAATATGGAACATCTCTTTGGGCCAACTGTCCTGGCCATGCTTCCTCTGTCCTTCTTGTAGACCACCTTGCTGGCAGAGGATGGGCAGCTGAAAAGTCCTTGACTTAGAGTATGCACTGCTCAGCAACAACTAAAACATCAGTGTGTTATCAATATTATCATACTAAATCCAAACCCCAGCCCTGTACCAGCTACTAGGAAAAAAAAAAATCAACTCTATCCCAGCCAAAACCTGGAAAGTAGAGGAGGCAGTTCATCATAGAAATTGTTCTCTATTGGCATTTCTCAAGGCAAACTGGGCTTTTAAAAATTTGTTTGTTTGGTTTGTAGGTTTTTTTTGTGAGGGATTTAATTTAATTTAATTTCATTTCATTGTTAGAAGGTGGAAACAGAATTGAAATGTCTGTATATATACATATCTATGCACTACAAGCACTGGAGTCAGGACCTCCTGCTTGCCTTCTCAGTGCTGGATAATTTACTATCCCTCTTTGTGTTTACATAAACCTTGTTTTTTAAATGTACAGATGCAGTGGACCTGTGTCTGACCTGTTTTACATGCTTTAGGAAAAATCTACTTACACACTTAAGTGTGTACTTATTTCAAATGGTGTTGGAGACTTTCAAGTACAGCACTATACTCATAGCTTGTGAAGAGTATCTAAATGGCCTTTATTTAAAAGCTACATATGGGTTAAAAGCTCTGGTATCAGTATAATTGGCAGTGAGACAGAGCTGTGAGATATAAAACTAGGGTAGCAGGTATATGCAGGGAAGGTGAAACGAGGCTTCTGTTCACAAAAACACTTCTGTTCACAAAATCTGCTTGTCTATATTATTGCCGTGTGATGTTGATTAATTCTTACTTCTGGTCCTAAGTGGCTGTGCCTGATGTCTGTCTGGTTGAGCTCTCTCCTTGTTTCACTAAAGAAGCAGCAGCATCTGTACGGGTTGTAAAGGGAGCATTTGTAGCAGTTGCCAATGGACACTAATTTAAATAAAAAGCATTTGGGCATTCTATATGCCTGGGATGCAGGGAATTCCCATTTCAGCTCTTCTTCAGTCCTTTAGACTTTGATGACAAGCATCACATACTTGCTAAGGGAATTTCTTTGCTGCAGCTCTGTGAAATAGGGAAGCATGATCACCATTTTCAAGAAACTGGTAGTATGAGCAGGGAAGTGTGAAAATTATAGTGTCCAAATTAGTAGATACTCTGTTAAATGTTCAAATGTCTATCTCAATTCAGAATTGTGGATTTAGCCTTCAATGATTCAAGAGGTCAAGAGCTGAGCCTGGCAGTGTTGAAAACATTGGGAAAGTAGTGCACCATCCTTCCCCTTTAACATGCAGGTGTCCACTTGAAGTTCAGTTGTATTTGGTGGAGAATTTGGGTTAGAGAATTTCTGGGCTTTGAGGATAGTGGACTTTTCCTAAGCAATTTCCTAAATTATGAACATGATGAAAAAGTTGGTCAATGTATAAGTTGGTTTAGAAACATCTTTTTCCCTTCCATATCACAAAGAAATATTCATGAGTAATAGAAAAATGCCTGAGGCCATGAGCATACTACCGTGGTTAGGTAACATTGCTCAGAGCTTGCACTGAGGAAACTGGTGATTTTTGAACTGTTTATCCAGCCGCCACCACAGATCTTGGGCACAGAGACAGCAGTGACACAACGACTGACTAGTTCTGCTTTTTGGGCTAGTTAACTGGTGTGCTTGGCCACTCTAACACCCTGGGCCTAGACTTAGCTTCTTCCAAGGTGGTTGGTTTCTGTACACATCACTGTCCTGAATAGTCCAGACAAATGCAGTGTACCTTCATTCCTGTTTCCAAGTTGTGGTGTGTCTACTAGTATGTGTTTCTGTCTCTCTGTCTGAACAATATCTGCTGTTACCCTTCCAAAATTTTTTATGACTGTGCTATGACTAGTTTCACCCAGTTGTTCCCAGATGCTTCAGCCAGTTCTGTCCCTTATGGGCCTCAGGCAGGCACACAGCCTCCCAGACCTGGAGAGAGGTGTGAAGGGTACCTTTGCCTCCCAGCACTTTTGCACCAAATGTTCTCTGTGTCAGATTTGCACAGGAGGGTGTTATGTCCCTCCAGACACCCTTGCCCTTGCCTCTGCAGAGGCTGGTTATGTAACTTTGTAAGGCTAAATTCCAGTATCTATAGTAACATTTAAACAGAAATGAAACAGTTCCCCAAACAGGGAAAAATTACTGAAAACTATCCAGAAATTAGACTTTACCTCTCCTGGGTCACATCAAAACATGGAGTTTTGGATCTATACAAACTGTAGATGAAAACCTTATCCTTAGTGTGTCCTTTACAGTATGCAAGAGAGATGGAGGAGAGGAAGAGGTCTTTAGAGAGGAGACAGTTGACCTGGAACAGAAACAGGTTCAAAGATGCTTTCAGAAACTTGGTAAGAGGGTTTTAGTAGGGATGGGTGTGGGAAGAGTCATGGGAATGTTAATAATGGCTGCCTTTTGAAGTGTATTGGTGCTGGGAGAGCACTGCTGCTCATGTGCATATTGAAGAGCTTGTCTGGGATGTCTGAATTACATGGGACTAAGACAAACAAGATTAGAACATAAAGATGGCTTTTCAGTTTACTCTCGGCTGTCTACACTGAAGGCATGCTCTCCTCAGGCTTCTTTGGACCCCTTATGAACAGCAAAGTTATTCCTGCAGTGAGCGCCTCTCAAAGGAACTGCTTCAGCAAAACCTCACTAGTGAGGCATGGCAAAAGCAGATTCACATCAGTGAAGAAATTCAGCCTCTGGTGAACAGTTACTTAGAAACACCATCATAAAAATCTGCTGTAGAAATCCTGAATCTTATTTTTTATAATAAATAAAAGTTGTATTTACAAATAAAATACTTTATCAATAAATATGCTGTATTTATTTCTGCAGGTATCAAGTCTGTTCTGTCATCTCTTCAGGGCAAACAATGTCCAAAGTCTTCCTTTAGCCTCTTCCATTGTACCTGTTGCCATTTCTCTTCTTTATGAAGCAGTTGCAGAGTACATCTGAAGAGGGCAATATATTGTGCATACTTCTAATAAAAGGCCTGGACAATCTTCTGCAGGTATTCAAAGAATAGCTGAAAACTTAGAGTTTGGGGTTTGTGGAATCTCCAGTTTTGTACAGAATAGATGTATTTTTCTTGGATAATACTAATGGCTCTTCTAATGCAATTTTCAACTTTTTGGTTTTTTGTTCTTCTATACTTGAATAGCATTATATTCTGGCAAAAAGTTTCATCTCTTTTTGGAGTGTGCTTGTGGCAGGTAAGAACTATAAATTCATAATACAGAAGTCTCAAATCAGAGCTTTACTTACTGGCTTCCAGAGAGGATCATAAAATGCATCAGTTATTTAAGATGTAATGTGAAAATAGAAAAGGCACTTTAATTTAAGAATCAAGCTATCAAGCTTAAGGAAATACTATTTTAAAAAATAAGAGAGGTAAAATAACATTCATTTTCAAAAGCAGCTGAATTTTTTTACCTTAGGGAAATAATTCTATAACTCAAAATACAAATTAATGTTTCTCTCAAAAAGGTCTATTAACTTGCTTTAAAATTTGCAACTAAGTCTGAAATGTTTAAATTCTCAAATCTTCCAAAGAAATAAGCACTTGAGAAAGTTAGAACCTCTTATATGGCCACCATGAGCTTAGAGAAGTCCTCAGTGACATGCTTTTCCCCCAGTACTCCAGAAACCAAGACCTACTCAGTTAATAAACTAGCTTTTAGTTATGTGAATAATTAATCAAAACATCATCAATCCATTTAAACTTTTAAAAGCTGCTATGATCAGGGCTGGGGAATAGAGTTAAAGGCAAATAGAAAAAGGATCAGATGTGGAATACTTTGACCATTAAGGTTATAAATCTTTCTTCAGGTGTACAAAAAACCAAACCTAACAATAGCGATCTTGGCAGGTGGTAATGAAGAATTGGGAGGATCAGAAATTCTAGAGTGGAAAATCAACATACACACCCACTGGACCAAATTCACCCATGTGCTAATAGCCAGCAACAGCCCAGTTCATGCATAAATCCTATTTACATCCTTAAGTTGGAATAGAAGTTTAGGCGTAATTTCAAATCAACTTGAGGAGAGAGAATTTCAGTCTTTGTGAAGTCTCCAACATTCTACAAAGACTTGTGTATGTGTCTAACCTAATATACTCCATATATTTCTGGTATAATAATTGATAATGTATAAACTTAAAATGCTGGCTGTAAAGGTTAGGAAGAATTGGAACCTAAGCAAAGAAATGTAAGACATGAAGAATAAATCATAAAGTCTCTCTTTTGTGTCAACAGTAATGGAGTAGTTAGTGTAGGCACAAGGCTTTATATACCAAAACCACTGTATGAACAATGGCCCAGATTCTAAATGCCAGTATGTCAGTGTTTTCCAAGGAAATGCAAGAGGCTACTTCGATAGGGTTTCTCTTCACTAAGCTTTATGTGTAAGAGAGTCACCTCTGTTATTACCTCCTCTAGTTTACAGATGAAATAGCGTGGTGGAGTAAAACCAGCAAAATATTCAATTTGTAATTCTGAAATAATTAGTCACAAATCTTGAAAAAACATTGATTCTGTGAATACAGTCACTTCAGCTGTGTTGCATCAAGAACTTATTTGCCCCTGCATATTTAAGAGAAGATCTCCTTGGGTGTGCGTAGTGGTAATTGTAATTGAGAGATGGCAAAGCAACGCAGGTCCCTTTTTATGCCAGTGGCTTGCACACTAAGGAACCTTGAAAACTCTAGTTTCACATAGGCTATCTGTGGAATTCCTGCCATCTATGTGCAATGAATTCAGACTGAGATCTTAATACTGGCTTCTTTCAATCGAGTTTTGTTATGCACTTGGCATGCTTTCACACCCGAACCTCCCATCTGCAGCCTGCACCTGCATTGCTCAATATTTAACTCAAAGATCTCTGAACTTCCTGGACCATTAAGGTGTCTCTTGGTTTGTGGCTTGCTGGTGTGGCTGTTGCTTACCGTGAGAAGGGAGTTTAAATGCAGTAAAACCGTGTAGTTTTCCAGTTTCCTCAGTTTTGTTTCTGCTCACTGAAAAGAGTTCCTGTCTGGCATGCTGCAGCTTTTCCTCGGCATGAAGCATGGGGCATGAAGAGCAGAGTGTAGCATTTACAACCTGAAATTAAAATGCTATTGCTTTGCATTCTTACATTTTTCCTTTCCGCATAGTAGCAGAGTGAGTGCAGGGTGTAGTGCTGTCTTTACCACAAACAAACCCACTATTTTCTGTTCTCAGCTACTGAACTGTTTGAAAAAGAGCAATTCTTTTGTCTTATGACTCTTTCTGAAAAGCTGGCAATAAAAATTTAGGACTCTCCATTCAGCCTCTTGTATGACACAGCTGAGCTTCTCCACAACATGCACTCCACATCCAGCAGCTCAATGGATTAGAGATACAGTAGGTATTTGCCCAGTAATTTTACAACTACATTGCCCCACAAATTATTCACCCTGGCTTTATAGCCATACCTCTCCCTTCCTGATCTGGTCAGTTTTTTCAGAAGGCTAAGTCCAGCATGATAAAGTGAAAGATATCTCTTTGGAGTTCCCCTATAGGTGCATAGAAATTACTGATGAGCTGTATACTTCATTAGTAAGAACAAGAGTTACTCCTAAAAATGATAAAACTGTGTGTGCGCTCATCCAAACACTTCTTGAGAGTGAGTATATTTGAGTGTACCCACTTGAGAGTAGGTACACTCAAATATGCATAGATGTGTATATTATTACAGATACACAGTGACTTGGATAATGTAAGAACTTGAAGGTTCACTGACCTGACTTTTATGTATGGAAGGTGTCATTGTTCTTGTGAAGGCTCGAATCTGCTCTACTCTAGAAAATATGTTTGGAGCTGGCAAGCCTTCCACAGTTAAGATCAGAGGAAAGATTGCTTTTGATCGTATCCCTTCTTTTCTGGAGAATAAAAAAAACAAACAGAAATCAACCAACATTTTTCTGGTACGACTGTGTCTCCACTGGAATTTTACTGAATCTAGAGCAGTGAAGTATCACTTAGAATGGCTTTGGATGTGGAACATGATTGCTCTCTTCAAAGCTGGCTTGAAGGGGTTAAGAGGCATGGACTGGCCACCCAGCTACAGAAAATCCTTTGTGTGTGACCACACTATTCTAGGCAAGGCACTACAAGCAATTAATAACCCATGTAAAAATGCTGTTGATGTTTGCAGGCAACAAGTAGAAAGGTGTTTGTTGAAAGAGGCATGGTTTGATGATCTTAGCACAGCATTGTGATTGAGGATCTCCTGTCTTCATTTTGTGACTTTGACAGTCATTGCCAGTCTGTCTTTTGACAGGTCAGATGTTTTCTATGTGCTTGTATTTACCTTCTCTGAAATGGGCTACAAAGTTTTACTTAGCTTTTAAGAGCCAGAAATAATTAGATTCTGTTACAAAATACTGTCAAGACATAAACCATCAATCATCAGACTCATCTACTTTTTGTTTCTGAGTGTTAGGTGTCCTAGACGTGTATTTAATGGAGAGAGACCTTTCCAAAGGGTAAAACCTCCCAATGTGTCAGTGTAGGAGACATTTTCCTTCTAAAAGAAATTCCTCCTTTCCAACCATTATAGAGATAATCTAAATTATTGATTTAGGCTGACTTTTTGATGGCTAAGGTGAAGTGAAATGGACTCCATCCTAGACGTTAAGGTTGTTTATAAACTGTGCAAAGAAGGCAGAGTTTGTGCTTCACATCTCTGGCCTCTGAAATCGAAAGACCTGCATGAGTGAGAGTGATGAGTGTTTCATAAGGGAACTGGAAAAGAAGCGTTCTAACCTAAATTTGAAACTATTTAAGTAAAATCTTCCAGCAAAGCTAAGTTGTTTCCATCAATTAGGAGGAATGGTCTGCAGGGCTGCTTGGAGCTTTTGAGTAGAATGGGAACACGGGATCACAAAGTATTTCAACAACTCTGGTGGCCGGCTAGGGAAGATACAAGGCAAGAAAAATAGCAGTTATAGATATTATCAGTGCTAGGGAGCAAGGTCAGTGCAATAGTCCAATTGCAAGCCTGCTACATCATTGGGAAGCTGAACAGAGGGAGAGAGTTTTAGGCCATCCGTCCGAGTGGACCAGTAGAGAGTCAGAAGTGCTCAGAAGTGACCTCAGCTGCAGAGGCAGAATGCCAGCCACGTTACTAACACAGACTCCTTCGCCAGCTGAGCTTTTTGGCAGTGCTGGTGTCAGCAAAGCAAAACACGGCTTAATGAGATTGCAGGAGGAATGGCAGGCGATGGCTGTAGGTGGGCAAAACTTCTTTTCAGTTAAACAATAGCTGCAGTTTCACCTTGTGGTGACTAGGTTGCAGATACACCAGAAAGCGACCCCTGGGTGGGACCACCCCACTCAACAGAAAAATGGTCTTCGATGAAAACAGGCTGAAGTCAAAAAGCCAGGCTTGGAACACTCCAGGATACACAGTTCATGTTAACAAACTGTCCTCTTCCTGAAAGCCAAAATTTCCAAATCCTGGCTGCTTCAACACTGCTAGTCCCTCCCACAGTCCTCTAGGTTTACTGCATATTCCATGCAGGGTTTCCAGCTCCCAGAGTGCTTGTGCTCAATGCAAGGCAGTTTGCAGCAGGACTGTGTCACTGGAAGCACTTGGCAGAGGAGCCTGGGCAGGGCAGAGACCCCACACAGCACTGTCTGGGTAACCTATGTACTGGAAGATGCTTTTAGCAAGGACAGCCACTGGCAGCATGTCTGTAGCCATAGCAAACCACAGTGATTTCAGGAAAATGGTAAACATGAGTAAACGTTGCCTGAGAGCTCTCAATTTAAATCTAAAAGTGATTTTGAGGTGGTAGTACCTGTCTACTGTTGCAATACTTGAAACTTTGGTGATGTCCAGCCTTCTATGGATGGCTGAACCCCCTTAAACCTATGGGTCATACCATACCTATAGGATGAATACCTATTAGGTAGGAGGATACAATTCAAAAAGACATTTTGGATGATCAAGTCTGTGTCTCTCCTGTTGCAGACAACTGTATCATACAATCACTCTCACAAGTTAATTGTGTCTCTCTGTGAAGCAATTAGGTTTCTATTTTCACTTAGTGTCTGTTTCAGAAATGTATTTCTTTGCTGGTTCAGAATCTACATTATTGTAAAAATGTCAGAATCCCAATTTCCATCAAGTGTCAGCATTATCCAGTAGCTGAAAAAGTTATTTTGTGTGTTATGCTTGATTCCATTTTAACTAATGACCTTCATTTCACTAGGTTAAACAAATGAGCTTATTGTATTTTCTTGTATGGTAGCCTGTCCATTCTTTGGCTCATGCCAGTCATCTGCACTGATTTTGCATCCTGAATTCATCCCTTCTGAACAACAGGTGACCAGAACTGTATACAAAATACTTCAGATTTAGGTGAATTCATTAGTAAGAACATGAATATTGTTCCATTTCTAGAGGAAACATTTTGTCTGAAATATCCTAGGACCACATTACTTAGCTCATAATTACATTTGGGTCTAATGGGTTTCCTGTGGTCTTGATATCCTCTGTTTTCTCTTCTGTGGTTTTAGTTGGTAACCTCCACTATGCTGCAGGAATCCTTGGTTCTAATCCCTAAACACAGGAATTAATATTGCATTTCATTTCTTTTTAACCTACAGGAACACTTTGTTCAATGGTGTATTTGTAAAGTACTTAATTAACTGTCCCTGACTGATATCAATGCAGATGGTTAATGAATTTATTATTATTTTTATTTCACATACACAAAAACAAACAAACAAACAAAGGATGTACTCAGAGTGTGTGTTGCCTAATTTATGAGACCATTAACATTTGGGTGGGTTAAAAAAGGATAGTAGTAGCAATATTGAGGGGAAAATCTTTAGTTTAGATTTCTAAATCCTTATACCAAAAGTGTACAATTTTACTAAATTTAATTGAGTTTCAAAGTTTGTCCCTTTGCAGCAAGGAGAATGTATCTACTGCATTTTTCATGAGAATTTAGCAAGTTCTCTTCACCATTTAATTAGACTAAACAATCCTTTTCCAGTCTGAGCACCAAGGACACCATTGTAGCTTCAGGCCAAAAAAGTAAAAACAGTGAATTGAGGAGAGCAATCTGGGAGGATGGGACTTCATAACCTGAAGCTGTAGTTGGACAATTAACTTCAATATGTAAATGGACCAAAACTTATAAAAGGGTGAAAACTTGTGACAGGTCGTTCATCCTGTGTCCATCGTGGGTAGAGGCACGGCCAGGCTCTTGTGCTGCCCAAGATGTATCCTTTGAAGGCCTTTTAATAAATACCTACTTTATTCCTTTAGCACTGCCTACACTCTGTTCCAGGTAGCCTCTCTAGGCATCACAAGCACATTAAATAACTTTTCCCCAGATAAAACCATTGTGCAAGGATAACTGAGCAATAAGACAGTTTAACCAAAGTTAATTAATACATTTTGCAATTCAAATATGACAGGCTTGCAGAAAACTAGCTGAGGTGAAGTTCTACAGCCTACAGATGTGCAAGGGCCAAACATTACTTTTGGCGAAGGATAATATGCTGAGTTGTACAAAAAATGGTTTTATGGTTTTTGTGCTCTTGGAATCACCAATATTTCTCTTTATTTCTATTGAAAATCCAATATTTTAGAATAAATATAGGAGGGTAAAGTTCAGGGATAGCATTTTATTTTAAGACTGTGTTTCCCTGCCTTTGAATGCTTGTTTTCTCAACTCTGTGGTTCCACTAATGGTATTATTTTTCTTGACATCTCTGTGTATGCTTTGTATACATAACATTCATGAACACGCAAAAATATTACATACAGTGCAAGAAAGGCTTATCCATTGTCTTTTTATTAGTGGCAGTTCTTGAGAAATGGAAAACAGTGCTTGCTTTCTTTTTCATTCTTTTTAATTTTTTGCTCTATTTCAAGCCTACAGAGATGGGGCCTTTGGGAGCTATGACATTGTTTTTCCTACTTTGAGGGAAATGTTACTGTCATCCAGCAGTGCCTTATCTGCCACATTTCTGTGCCTGCAGCAAAGTTTTATAGAACTACTTGTTTATATGTGTAGAGGATCTTTGGCTACCACATGCCCTCTGGCTTAAATAGTTATTCCTAGGAATCTGACCAGTCATACTTCTTTAAAAATAAAAGCTGACAGGTCATTTTGGTGCTAGCACTGTTTGAAAAACAAGATAAAAAGCTTTACAAAAAAGAAATATTAACCAGACCAAAACAATGCCATAGTCTCCAGAAACATTTCATGCTCCAGGTGAGTTTGATGTTTACAAGAGAAGGACAAGCCTATGGGCAAATAAGGAACTTTATTTTTCTCTCCTCAGCTTTCAGTGTAGCAGATGACCAAAATGATCCTGATGTCCCTAGGGTCATACCATGTCTTTGCTCTGCCTCCAGTGGACTTTGCGTTGTGTTTTGGTTTTCTTTATCTTCTTGGATCTTTGGGATCTGTTGTATGCAAATACCAATTGTCTTCTTTTGGGTATTAAGAGAGTTACTATAGAAACTGTTAGATATTAATATTGGTTTAGATTTTCAAAGGCAGGAAAATGAGGTAGGTCCCCATAGGTAGCTAGGTCCACTAAATGCCATGGGAAATTTAACTATTAAAACAAGCAATCCTTGCCACTGTATACAGACTGCATACGTAAGTTAAGATATATCATGTGTAGTATGCTAATAGTTAAATCCGTAAATGTCAGCTGGTTCAGCACTCAGGAGAATAGGGAAGTTGTGGATAAAATATAGCTACAACATTTGATAAGAATTAAAATCTTTCTTTTGTTGGTAAATGTTTGATACGCCTTGCTGAAGAGGATCACAAATAGTCTTTTAAAAGAGGAATTACAATCAGAGACAGGGAAAAAGCAGGAGCTGACTTGCCAGCTAACCCTCTGCTGCTCTAAAGATATACATTTTTAAGTTAAAAATCAGAAATAGATTCCTTTTAGTTGAAATCTATACTGTAGCTTGAAAAGAAAGAAGAAAATTTTTTTCTGCAGTAGTGACACATCTGGTTTCTCAAACTTTGAGCTAACTTGTACTGTTTTTGCAGATATTGTGTCCATATCTGAAAATATCACTACACTCTTTTGGACAAGCTATAAGCAACCCACAGTCCTGGAGGCCAGTCTGTGGGAATGAACTCTGGTGTCCCTGTGAAACCTTAAGCTCAGAGGCTAAGAAAAAGAGTAATGACAGAAATGCCTACAGGATAAGAACATAATTTTGCCAAGAGAAGCAAAAGAAACTGTAATGTTTAAACCAAAAATTAAGTTTGAATAGCAGACATTCTTATTGAGCAATTGTACAGAGTCCAAAACAAAGTGATCTCTGTGTTTGCCCTCCTCTTTTTATGATTCTCTTTGAAGTTTATTTTCTGTTTAAATGAACTTGCTTACTTCCCACAAATTCATTCCTCTTTCTATAAGTAGATTTGTGAAGCAGAAATTATATCTTCATGTTACACAAACTCCACACCCTTTGTGTTTTATTGCACTACCGGTAGTTTGGTCTTGCTCAGATGTTTGCTTGCAAAGGAGATACAGGGCTCTGGTTGTGATACTAATTTATTACCTGTTTTATTGTTGCCATTTGGTCTATAATTTTAAAGGTAACCTGAAATGTTTTCTTAAGAAAAGTTCAGCCTTGGACTTGTGTCCCCAGCCCTCTGGGATGCTCAACAGCCTCAAACTCTTCTGTGAGCACCAAGTACACTTAAATAACACTGGGGCTGAGATGAATGTTGATTGTCTCACAAAAAAGGAAAAGAAAACCAGGAAAGCTTCACTTTAATTTAACTTTTTTTCACATGTGTCAAAAATTATTAATGTTTTCACTTGGAAGACGCTTCCCAGCAATTGCTGTGTGGCTAATTGTGCAGTTCACTATGTGAGTAGTCATCAACAAATTGCTGTGTATGAGGCATGGAATTAAAAATGCACTGTGGGTCCCAGTGTAATGCTCCAGAGACAAGATTTTATTTCCTGGACTATGCCATCAATTTGGGGAAAACATACTTTAAAAAGCTGAGTATACTTTGAATACAGGCTGTGCTCAGAGTCTGTATGTGCTCACACCCACAGGTGCAAGAGCCAGGTCAGATCTGTCATTATTGCTCCTTGGCCCACTGTAATGATCAGCCAAAAGCTCCTAAAAATACACTCCAGATTGGTGAAAGAGGAATATGATCAGTTAAGCAGCTGTCTAGAGAAAATGGTGGTACTGTGCAAGCTACAGGCACCCCATGGCTGGTAGTAGCGGTGTGTGCCATGAGAAGCAGGCAACATATCCCTGCTGGAGGCTGATCTCTGGCTGCACCCCTCCATCCCTACTCTCTTCTGCTTACCACATTCCTTTCTTTTTGTTCCGGAGTTTTTTGCTGCATAATGCAAAATGTTTTTTTGACTTTCCACCTTAAAAAAATCTCCATCTTTGGTCTCAATTTCTTCTGTAGCTACTACTTTTGCTTTCTCCTTTTCACAAGATTTTTAAACACTGCTAGGATTTTCTCTCTTTCTTATGAGAGAACCCATTCAGTCTGCTGTTCACTGCAGTCCCATGCAAGTCTTAGCTGAGTTTTACAGCCATCCTACAATAGTCTGGGCCACCTTTCCATGGCCCTGCTCTTACCCCTGAGTGCTCCTGCAGTGCGACCATCACTGTCCTGTGTGAGTCTTATGGAATCTGCACTTGGTCCATGTGTGCCAAAGCTTTGCACAGAATGTGCAAAACAGTACAGCCAACAACTGCAACTGAGGCTGGATGCACAGTTTCACACATGCACAGGATAAATGGGCAAACAGAAATGTAGATAATTATAAGGGGAAAACCCACAATATCATGTTGAGTGTCAAATTTTGTTGGGTTTCTGCAATGTCACTGCCCTTCTAAAGGCAGTTGCAAGATGCTTTTTGCATGTCACTCTGGGTGTTCCTTTCTTGTCTGAATAATGACCTTTTTGGTTCTGTGCAGCACCTAAGGGAGTTGCTTTCAATGGTGAGCACACAAGAGAGAGTGAGCACTAACACAGAACAGTTGATGCTGAGTTCACCAGCCTGTGTGGATCTTGCCGACCAAGGACACACCGTATGTGAGGAGGTTTATACCTTTGGTCTTACTGAGAATGATAAAGGGTTTTATTTCTCACCAGCTTTTCCATACATCTCAGGCTGTGCTTGCACAGCAAGTGGTCACTTAGTGTTTTTCATTCTGTCTTTCTGAGTACAGAGCAAGCAAGGATTTGTGTTTCCTTCTCTATCAAGAATACCAAAACCAAAACAGTAATATTCCACGTGTGTCTCCATTTATGGAAATTACCTTCTCAGGACTGGAGAAAAAATTTACCATTTCAGTTTAGAAGAAACTATATTTAAAATAAGAGTTTAATTTTAATATAAGGATCTTTCACCATTGAAGAGATGTCACTGGTTCTAAGTTACTTCTGCTTGGTTCTGTTACCCCAGATTCATGTCGTTTCTACACATCATGCCATGTGTCAGCAATCTAAAATACTAAATACCTTCTCACAGGGTGAAAGCAGTCAGGTGCCACAATTTCCAAGAGAGATACAAGTCAGTTCCAGTTGCAGATCTTGGCAGTCACCTGGTCTTGTCAGTATTTTCCTTCTGATTTTCACCCTTGTGTCTTCCTCTTACTCTAGGTATCCTAATTTCTCTAAATGTTTCCAGTATATGAACCTGAACTTCACCACAGAACTTCAGAATCAGTTTAAATGAGGTAGAACTTCCTAGAAATTAGGACAAATTTGGATTTAAATGGCATAAATTGGGTAACTCATTTTCAGTAGAGTTGAATTGAGATTTTGGGTGTGGGCCTGAATTTGTGTAGATCAAATCTGAACAGAGTTTTGAAAAACCTACAAAGATGGAAAAATTATATTAAAGTCCAAAGTCCTAAGCCCTGGATTTAAGTGCTCTTGTGTCCAAGATTTTATTTTCCCATAGCAGATACATACAAAACTCAGATCTATAGTTTTGGCTGTGGCTTACCTCATAGTTCTATTTCACAGCTCAAATTTACATCCTTGTAATACACATTAATAGTGCTCTCTGTCTGTCTGCAAAGACATCAGATTTCAGCTCTTTAAACATTGATGCTGGGTGTGCCACCTTGCTCTGTACGTCACTGTGCTCGTCACGCTCACTGCACTCTCACTGTACTTTGTGTTGAGCTCCTGGGTACAGCAGCTGCAAGTCTGATTTTTCATATGCCACACTCCCAAACAGCCAGCAGGAAATACAAGCTCACCTATAAGCATCATTCATGAGATTTGGGGGCTGATTTGATCCCCACCAAAATCATGGCAAAAAGCTCCTCTGATTGATGTAGGATCAGAACTATCAGTCTAGAAATGATGATCTTTCACTCAATGTTTGTCCAATTATAATATGGCACAAAATGCCTCATTTTTTTCTATAAATAAAATAGTCAGACCTTTGGGAAAATACAGTGTCTAGGACAGGAAACCATGGTAGAAGAATAAGGGTTTTTCATGTCACTACAGTCTTAGGGCACAATGTTTAACAGGGAAATTCCTGTCATGGACTACACCCTTGGGTCTGCAGTCGTTAGAAATGCCACATTGTGGTCATAGCCTGTCTCTGGTGTGGAACTGATAGTAGTGTTTTCTGAAGGGAAAAGAGATCAGGTGCTGGAGAGATGGTAAAGAGGAGAAATGAGGATTTAAAACTAGAAGGATGTCCTGACATCTTGATAAGCTTGGCTCAGCCATTCAGCCTAAGCTTTGTTTTGTGAATAAAACTTAAATCCTGAATTTTGGGACTCATACAGAAAAAATCTCTGTGAAGCACCAGACAATGATGAAAAACATCACAGTCTTGCTGTATGCATAGCAGCCTCTGCTGAAATCTAAAACCTGGAGCTCTTTAATCATTTTTATTTGTTCATGATTGAAACTACACTGAGGATTAATTAACCTTTTTGCTTTCTGGCAAAATATCTGGAATTTTGCCACATTGTCCTCATTTAACATTTATCTACAGAAATGCAAGAATTATCAGACTGTATTCTGTTTAAAAGTGCCAATTTGTCATGGGATAGTTTGATTTAACAACTAAGAAACTCCTTGGAGTTACTGGAGACATATTTTGTAAGGATTTTCCAACATAAAAACTGACTGGCTTGACTTTGTTTGAGGGCTAGGGAAACAGGTTGCTCCTTAGCTGAGACTGAGCAAGCTAGATTCTACTCTTGATTGAGTTGGGAAGGTCCAGGGACCAACAGCTCTAGATATGAAAGAACGTGGGCAGCCAGCACACCTTACTCAAAGGCTACATGAAAATTCATGGCTACTACCATGAAAACAGGGCTAAGAAAAAGAAGAGTGGATCCTGTTTGATAACTGGAATTATGATTAGCAAAATGAGAGACTGCTTTCCATTCCCTTGGCCCACAAAGGCCCCTCCCACCAGGAGCAATTGGCACAGTCATCAGCGAACCAGCCGGCTGAGGCATGGTGCACGGGGCACTCCGGGCAGTCAGGCACTGACAGAGGTCACTGATTTTGGGAGAGGTCCTGATTAAGGAGGGTTAGAATTAGGAAGGGAGTGAAAGTGGAGTTCAAAACATAGACAGGCAGTAGGAATAGATGGTGAAGTAATAATTTTTGTGTGCCATATAGTTAGAAAATATGTGATAATATCAGAAAAGGATTTCACAATTTTCCTTTGCAAAGTATTTATCTTTTCCTGAATGTAGGAGTCTTCTGCAGGCTCTTCTCTCAGAAGTGGGGCTTACTGTTATAAGTCCCTTGGGGGCTCTAAGATCAAAGCTGGCCCTGGGCCCTGACCCTGTAAGTACAACTTTTTGGAGGGACTCCCCTGTTTAGCTGAGCTTTGAAGCACACACAGCCTCTCTCTCTCAAGTTACTCATCAGCTGAACAAGCACAATGTAGAGCTGGACCAGTGTTTGTGTGTGTACCCACTGCATAGTTCATGTAGTATAGCTGCCTGTAGAAAGAGACTGGAAGAGTCCCTGTGAGTGTTGTGCATGGGAATGCACAACACAGAATATATGCTTGCAAGTGGCCTATCCAATGGGCTAGCACAGCATTGAAATTAGGTGGATTGAAATAGGTGTCTGTCTGCTTGCAAGAGCTGGAGGGATCCATCTGCATGAATAGTTTGGCTGGGGATTTTCTTTCTCAGCTGGGGAATTTTCTTCGTCAGTTCTGCTGTAGTTTTTGTATGTGTTCAAAAAGCAATTATATGAGGTTTCACTCCTTGAAAATGATGAAAACACTGCCAGCCATGCCACTAGCAGTGCCTCTGCCACACCAGTGTGCAGCTCTAGTTTTGCCATCTGATTTGTGCATGTAGGCACAAGCTAAATGAACATCTGCATGCACATGCAGCCAAGATCTACAGAAAGACTGAGATTTCAAAATTCCTAAAAAATGTGGCACTCTCACATAAATGGTTTTTCCACATTATCATTCAAGTTATGGTAACCAAAATTCTATTCTCCTGCTGTCTTATTTACCTAATAAAGGCTATTTATGTGATTGAGCAGATTTTTATATAAATCCTTAGAACACAACCCCCCTTATTTGTATAACTGTGTGAGAATATGAAACTGACTGGAAGTCCAGTAATGTGTAAGTTATTGATGCCCCTGAGCCATACACTATGAACAGAACTACAACACCTCCTGGAGAAATGGGGCTGCTACTGAGAAAGTTTTAGGTTCATAGAAATGGCAAATTTGTGCATCCACATTCTCACAGGTAAGTGTTCAGGCATTCACAAAAGGACACAGGAGTTCACTAAGACATTTAATTCTGATGGTTGAGCTGCTACTAGTTGTGATCTACAGATGAGTCTTCTTACATGATAAAAAACAAAAGGGAGAATGTAAGAGAAGCCTTTTAAGCCTTGGAGAAGGGGGAAAAAAAAGACCATCACTGCAGCTCTTGAAGTCTGCTGAGTTTAAAGATCTTAGTGAAGCAAATTAAGATTGTCACAGGAAAACAAGAGAAGTTCTTCAAAAAAAGCTGGTGACACACAGATTTGAAACTGAATCATCAGAAAAAGAGGCTTAAATTGATACTGTTGAGGTGAATAAACCCCTGAGGCAATTAACTTTTTGAGTTCAGTGATGTGAATGAGTCAGATTTTTTAGGGAGGGGTAGCATCTCTTGCTCAAACAGCATATGATATTGCAAACTGGGGATGGAACCACAAACGTAAGAGAAAAAAAGTAGGAATGAGAGCAGGGAAAAGGGGAATGTAATGCTCACTGCAAGAGTAGGGTAACCAGGGCTGGGAATCAGCAAACAGCAAACACAATCTTTTCTGAGAACCATTGGGAGTGAGGGCTGAGGATGTAGTGAGCTGGCAGTGAACCAACAGCTGAGGAAATGGTGGAAGAAAGAAGGGTTGAATTCGTGGAAAATTAGTTTTCTTTCTCTGGGAAAGAGGTTGTTTTGTTTTTGACAGTCTTATTTGAACAGAAAGAGGAATTTGCCATCTGTGGAGACATCACTTCCAGAAAATCTTAACCTTTTCCTAACCAACTGTGGAGCAGCAGCTGCTTCAGAAACTAACTGTGCAGTAGCCCCAGCCACTCTCATTTTTTACTACCATGTGTTTGAAACATCAGGGGTCTTTATAACCTTGTGATACAGAGACATTCAGTTCTTCTGACATAACCTTTAGTGGCATTATACCACTGGAAGCACAGATCTCCTTTCTGGGCCATAACTCACATCCATAAATGTTATATGCTTACACCCAGGGACATAATGCATAGTGTCACAGCTTTTAATGTAGTGAGGACTGATTGCTAGGATCTCTGGGAAGCTAATTTCATTACCTCTCCTCCATACTTTGAAGTAAGAAAGTTACATTAATTATGTCCATTTTGTTTGTCAGCACTTGGGGTACTCAAGTACCTTGAGTGATAGGGGCTTGGAGGGAAATCAGTAAGTTTTATTTGTGCCATAGAGTCAGGTGTGCAGTACAGCAAACTAATAGTTAAATTTGAATTACAGTAAATCATGCTAGGGTGGCACAGGAAAATAAAAGCCAGAGAGAAAGGCTAATTCTAAAAATAAAGCAGAAGTTGTTTGTTAGGGTGGTCCGGAAAGAAACAGGGCAGTAAAATTTGTAGATGCCATTTTGTGAAACATTACAGGAATGTGTAACAAATATGAAAAATTCACTGCTTTATTGTGATGACAGGAGAACCATGGCTTGGTGAAATAGGAGTTGTATTCCTCATATTCCTCAAAGATACTGGCTCTTAGAGGAATATCTGAAGAGAACTGATGTAAAGTTTTGAAACTGAACTTTCCCTTTGGAAAATGCTGCTCCACAGGGTACAAGATGTATTTCACAAAGAAGAATGTTGAAAACAAATGGCTTTTTCAATGGGAAAATTTCAAAGAAACTCAAAATCGGATTGTGATATTCCACTTGGATATTCTCTCCTTGTTTCATTTTGATTCCCCTGCATCACTCTCCCTGAATTTTTAGTGTTGATATTCTTGTTGTATTTCCATATGTGCTTATATTTTATTTGTGTTCATGCATGTATGTGCATGTCTGTATTGTGTGATGATCTTTTAACACTATTAACATTTTTTACTAATTGAAATAATTTGGATTATTCCTGTAAATTATATGATCTGCATTTTTCATCTCAAATCTGGTTAAAAACATACTCTAGAATGCTGGAAATTCCCCATGTCTTACTGAACACCATTTCCTGAGGAGCTGTGCTGCCAGCTGCTAATCTGGCTGGAAAGCATCTCTCCAACATCAACATTTCTGTTCTTTTTTTTAAAATAGGTAATGGTTATTTTCTTCTTGCTATTTCCCCTGGATAGTTACAGTGATGTGAAAAATCCTCAAAACCTGTTAACTAGTGCTCCTCCAACTGCAATGTAGTAACTGGCCATGAACTCACAGCACCACAGAGTAATTGAGGAGGGACCTCTGGATATTGGGTCCACCCCCCTGCCCTGCTCAGAGCAGCTCAGCTGGAGCTGGTTGCTCAGACCATGTTTAAATACCTCCAAGGATGGAGACTCCATAGCCTCTCTGGGCAACCTGTGCTAGTGCTTGGCTCCCTTCATAGTGCAAGCAATTTCCTTGTATCTAGTTGGAATGTATCCCATGTGGACATGAACGTCCATGTGTTGCTCATCCTGCCCCTGTGCATCTCCAAGGACAGCCTGATTCTGCCCTCTTTCACACTCCCATGCAAGAGCTGCTGTTTGCACTGGGCATCTCAACCAGTTAGCTGCACGCAGAGTGTACTCTGCTGCCTTGCAGCCTGCACAGCAGCTACAGCTCAGGGGTGTGCTGACAGGTGTGGAGTGGCAGCTTATTAAATACAATAATACAATTGTAAACACTTGTTGGATCATATCATCAGCTCTGCTGTAATCTTGTAGAAGATAATAAGAGATAAACCTTTATCTGTGTTTCAAATCAACTGATTTTTACCCAGTATGGATGAAGGATTTCAGATGGTGCCGTGTGTTTTGCAAACACTCTCTGCTCAGAGAGTACTGTGGTTTACTATCTGGATGAAGTCATGGGGCTTCTGGAGGAACCTACAAACTTAAGCAAAAAGTATTTTTAACCAATGTCAATGGTTGTCTGGGATTCCTCATATTTTCAGTCTAAGGGGGTTGGTTTGGTAATTCAAGAAAAGTGCACTTGACCCAAAAGAAAGTATCTGTATGGTAAGAATTCTCACACCAGTTATCACACCAAACTAATCTTCTAATTCGTCAGTTTATGGAATATTTGGATTAGAAAAGGGGCACAACCATTTTGTGCTGGCTGGCAAAAGACTTTGCTGGGCTCTCTGAGGCCTGTGTGGAGTCCTGAAGAAGAGGAATGGTGCGATGGCAGCAGAGATAGGTGCAGGCTGAACAACAGGAGGGGTGGTTGGCAGGAAGGGCTGTCCCCAGAGTGCTGATTCAGCAGCCAGGAGCTTGTTGTGCAAGAGGAATGGCACTTTTAAGGTGTTTACATTCTCTTATCAGACCTGTCAGTGTAAATAATGCCTTTGTCAGCAGCATGGCTGTGACCAAAAAGCTTTGCAAATGCAGGGTAAGGACTGTCTGGACCTCCTATAGGAAGGCAAACCATGCTGTTTGAGCCTTTGGAAGTCCTTTGGAAAGGGACAGGAGAGATATGATTTTGCCACCTTCAGAAAGTTGCTTCATCCTATTTCATGTAATTTCAACCTTCATGGCTCTATTACCCCCAGAGAACCTATGCTGATTTAAGATATTGTTCAAAGTACCCAAATGCTCTGTGATGAGAAGTGCTGTAGTTATGCTTTATATCCTTGTATATAGGCTATAACCAGTTTCATAATGTGAAAAGTTTTCCTTACTGTGTGACCATTAAAATTATATATGCATGTATATTTGCATTACAGTTCTCTAAGAGCCTCTTTTAAGCCAGTTACAGCAACAAGCTGTATCTTTAACTTCTAGGAGCAAACAGAGAAAATACCAGTTTAAAAAAAAAAAAGAGACAGAGAAGAGATTTGTGATTTTAAATGTTTTAACTTATAAGATAAGGAGTTTTCATTCCTGCTCCAGTCTCACATAGGAATCTGGAGAGAGAAAGAAACAAAAATATTACACTTCTTTTTCAGCCAGAGATAAGTTTTCAAACAGAATCGAAGCACCTGAGTGTCTTCTTACAGTCTCAAAAATACTTAGCATTATATGCTCCAGGAGGACAATTAGATTCCCCAAATCAGTAATTAGTCTTAAGAAATTTAAGCTTGAATATCAGTCCCAGAATCAGTGTGAGGTGACTGAAGTTATAAAGATTTACATTTCCTTTTTAGCCTTTGTGCATCTTTTAAAATGTAATTAAACTAGCAGCTGAAGATACTAAATTGCTTGCAGCAATAAAACTACTCCACTGCATAAATCTGTGATACACCCCTACTCTAAATACTGTGTGGTCTTCTCAAAAAGGGTACAGTCACATTATAAAAGGTGTAGAGAAGGTGAAAAAATATCACTTAAGACATGGAATAGCTTTCATATCAGAAACATTTCAGTAGATCAAAATCCCTGAGCCCAAGGAGAGATAAGGGAGGATTAACTAGCAATTGATAAATGGAGTGGAAGGGAGAAAGTGCATGTGGGTTGAGCTGCTTACTGTTTCTTGTGGTACAGATTTAGGTGGAATGAAATGAAATCATCAGGTGGGAAATTTAAACAAATGAATAAAAGGAGATGAAACCATGTAACATGTTGTTAAAATAGAATTAATTTGCATGGGTATTGTGGATACTGGGGGCCTCTGGGGTTTCAAAAATTAATTAAATTAAAGTACAAAGTTAAGCATCAAGTACACTGAGAGCTCTGAAAGGATGCTGCTAGACAAAACAATACTGAAGCAATTAAATTTATTCAATACAGAAGTTTCAAACGTAATTTTCAGTAACACATTTATTCTGTTTTCTCTTTTTTTAATCATTAACCCCACTGCATCCTGTTTTTAAATTGAGCTGCTCAGAACAAGGACTATCCTGCATGTTTGTTCAATACTTCCCAATTGATGTTCTGTAGAGTGACAAGTATTTTTGTGGTGCTTTCTAAATGATAAGCAATACTGTTTAGTCTCCCCACTAGTGCCTGACTGGTGTGTACATGGTTGCTTTTCAGAAGGAAGATAGCTTAAGTAAAAACACCATGAGTTGAATCAACAGCAGATCCAAGAAACAGTGATGCTGCTGCTATGCTTGTCTTCTTTGCATGTCCTGCTGACATCATGATGTGCAGGGAGGTGACTGAACATAAGAGGTGTCGCTGTGACTTGCACAATAAAGCAGAACCATTATGCCAAATGCAAATAGGTAAAATTGCAAATTTTGCTATAATGACAGCAAGAGAGTGGAGCTATAAACCTTGACACATGGATGTAAAAACTTTCAAGAGAAAAGTAACAGTTTCAGAGAAGCTGAAATTCCACAGGTGCCACAGAATCTTTCACAAGGCTAGGTGCAGATTATTACTGCTGAGGTGCCTGTGGCAGTTTGAGTGGGAGACACAGAGAGCATCTCCTGGATGACCCTGACACAAATAAGCAGCCTGAGAAGCTGCGCAAGCCTTCTGCTATGGCATCTGCTTGCCTGTCACAGACTTCTTCAGGCCCTGTCCTTTAAAGCACTGTCAATGAGTGGGGGATGAGCTACACCTCTTCAAAAAGCTTTCTTGAAACAAACAAATAAAACGCCTGTAACTTGCACACTACCATGCGGGTAAGCCTGGGGAAACAAGTTATGTAAGAGAAAATATTCTAAATGAACCCCAACAGTTTAACCTCATTTTTGGTAGCTGTTTATAAAGAGCCTTGTGGCTGTACTATTGAAGATGATTAAAGGATATTTTTTCACCCCCAAATTAGGTGATTCTTTCATTGAAAAGGCTAAGGAAATAGTTTTAGAGTTAAGGACCTTCAGCTCCCATAATTGTGAGCAAGCTCCAGTGCAGAGATCTGGCTGCCTGTTCTATGGCAAAGTCTTCAACTACTGTATTGAGCCATGGCAGCTATAATAATAGAGTTCAGGCACTGAAACCTGCTTACGTTGGTGCCACCTGAACAGTCTAATATCGTACTTGGCTCCTGGAGAGGCCTGATCAGTTTTAAAATGCAAACAGAAGTCCTCCCCCTGAGCAGACAAATCCTCTTACCCTTCCCCCAAGTTTTATTTTTAAGTGCCAGCAAATAACTTGTAATTGTCAATGAACAGAAGCATCACTGAAAGAGAGTATGTTGCTTCCTTGAAGGTAAATAATTTACTGAAATCTTGGCTTTAGGCAGATGACTTTATAAACTGCTCTTGCTATTTCTTCATACAGTATATGCAGATTAGCTGTGGTTTGTAATCTGCAAAGGCGTTATTGTTCGCATTATCCACACAAATCTTCCAGCATCTGTCTATTTCATAAGGGTAAAAACATTCCTGCCTATTACAAGAACACGACTATTGTAATAAACTCATGTTATGACAGACTGTAATTACTGCAAGCAGTCTCCCCAAAGCCTACAGCCAGGGTGTTGCACTGAAACAAGAATATTTCCAGCAGCCTAGAGAGAATCAGCAGATCATGATCAGGCTGCAAAACAACGCGCATTTGCTGTAGGTCCTGCCTTGCCGCAGGGGCTGCTGACCAGCAGCCCGATTCCCCAGGGCTAAGTTCGCTGCCTTTTGCCCAGTGCCTGTGAGAGGGTCAGGGCGGAGCTGTCTGGCCGCGGGGCCGTGGCCCAGGGAGGGGACGGGATGTGCAATGCCCTGGGGCACACACGCCCGCAGAGGCGCACACACACCCGGCCGCACCGGCTCTGCCTACAGTGGGCACAAACAAGCTCCCACCAACCAATTGGGACACGCAGCACTAACTGGTGAAGTTAAAGGTTTCCAAAATCTCTCCCCAGAGCATTATGAATTTGTCAGAATGATTCTCTGAACTGCCAGCGTAGGAGCTCAGCATACACAGGCGTCTTGCAGAGATCTGCAAAAATCTGTGCTAGTGCTTGACAATTCAACCAGATCGAACGAGGAAACTGCTCTGATCTCAGTTAAAATCTTAGAGGGGTTATTGTGGCATGCAAATAGTGAGCAGAAAGGTTAGTTGCATGATTTATGCTCAGCCATGAAGTTGTATGGTAGTTAGATTTCAATTTGATAGCATTATCTCTCCCCTACACTTCCAAATTTGCTCCTCCAGCCAACTGTTAGACTTCTGAAAAGCACTTTCCCCTGTGACATCGATTAAAAAAAGTGCCTGACAGAAAAACAGTACAACCCAACTGCATTAAATGAATTAAAAATTTCTTAGTTGATAGCTCTCAAAGAACATGATTTTAAAGGCTTTATTATGTGAAGAAGCCATTAGCAATACTGATTGGCTTCGCCTTCAATATCCATGAATCTGTGACTGTTTCCTGGGCTTGTAGTCTTTTCTCTGGAAACTTCTCAGGCTGTAAATCCATGACTACTAACACTGGATCCATGTTTGACTGGATCTCCCAGAAATATGTGTTTGATTCAGATCAGGTGTGGCACAGGGTCACATTTCTGTTGCCTCTCTGTGTGGAGCTGGCTGGTGAAAATCTAGAGGGGTTCAGGCACAGATCCTGCAGGTACCAGTCAAAGTGAACCCATCAGGGATTTTTAGATACTATCTGAATTGTCAGAGTCAGTTTATACTATAGCAATGCTTTGCAGATGGGGTGGGGTTCTGGAGTTTGTGATCCCAATCAATATGCTTCAAATCCAGATATACACAGCTTTTTTCATACCAGCAGTAACAGCTTTAAGTGTAAACGCTGTATTTCTCAGCCCTTTGATCTCAGGGCAGGTGTATTGCTTTGTCCTGCCACGGCAAGGTTGTACAGGAAAACGTCCTCCACCAGTGGGTGAAGTACTACAAAGAATGTAGACAGAAGGTTATTTCCTTTTTGCTTATTTTTGTTTTATTCAATTTTTATTATGTGGGACTATATCTTTGATATACCATTGAGTCAGCTCTTTTCCCTTACTGCTCCCAGAACCACAAAGAAGGAAAATAAAACAACCTCCCCCATGAGGGGGTTGCTTCTCCAGCAGAGGAAATGTTTTATATATGTTTCACGTATACTACATTCCACTGATGTTCAATTAAGTGACACAAAAAAGAAACGCCACTGACACAGGAATGGGAGTGGACTAAGCAGGAGAGAGGCAGAAGAGCAAAGGAGTGATGGGTAAAAGTTAACTTGTTCTTAATGAAAGCTGGGGACTGGGTTTTGTGTAATGGTTTGAGCAGAAGCTCATTGTGCCCGCTGGATTTCATTGCAAGTTCTACCTCTCTGTGGTGAAGTGGTACATGTGACCCCAGACTGGTTCTGGAGAGTGGCTGAAGAGGTTGAGAGAGGACCAGGAACCCCAGGGTGTGCTAAATCAGAAGCTGGCACAGGTGCTGACCTGCCTTGTGCAGGGGGCTGGGAGCACGCAGCTGCCCACAGTCACCCACACCTGCCGTAGGTGAGGCATTGCTGCAGCTGGGAGCTGAACAGAGTTTATCTGCCCTCTTTTTCTAACAGCTACATGTCCCTCTTCATTACTGTAATGTGCCACTTGTTCCACTGCTACACGCAATGTGAGCTGCTCCTTGCCTCTCCTGCTCCAAAGTGTTTTTAAAGGCCTATCACCAAATTGTGATAAAAAAATCAATCGCACACAAAGAGGAAATTTTATCAAAGCAGTGAGGGGTACTGGTTTTGAACTAAGCAAATAAAACATCTCTTATATAGTTCTAGGGAGATAAAGCAGAGGACCTAAGCCAAGGTGGTGCAGATATGAATCCTTAAGCAATAGCTTAAAGGAAATGTGTATAAGGTATAATGAATATTACTATGTTTTAAAAAAAATGAAGACTAGCAGAGTTGGTTTTCTTTGGAGAGACATAAGTTAGGAGACTCCAGGCTTCATAAATGTATTTTCTTTCTTTTTATGTTGTCATGGTTGTACTGACTAAGGATTACTGAGAAGTTTTACTGTTGGTGTACGTATCTGAAAGACATTTTGAATAATGACATGTATTTATGTACCAAGACATTCATTATGCAGTCTCATTATGAAATTCAAATATTAATTATACAATTCATGGCAATTATACAATGACATTTTTTCAATATACATTCATATATATACACACATATATATATATCCGTGTCAAAGAGACATTTTTTAACTGCCAAAATGAATATTTGAAGAGGAAGTAGTAATTTCTTTTACAGGGACCTAAGTCAGACCCAACTACAATCAGTGATATTAAAGAATGCTCTGCCTATTTAAAGCTGGCTTTCTGAAAAGAAACATAAAGAGACATAAAAAACATAACTGAGCTTTCTTGCAGCTGAAATATAAATAAATCCACAACTGCTACTGGCGTCACATCTTCTAAACAAAGTGAAAGACAGATCTGTGTTCTGTCATACCACACCACAGTGGAACTGCAAAGAGAACCAAATTTCTTCTGTTTCAAAGGAAAAGCTGAGTCATGTTTGTGTTCACTCAGGAAGGGCTCTAGCTGGGAAAGAGCTGAGGCAAAAGCAAGCTGGAGTGGTTTCCTACAGCTGAAAGACTCCTTACAGTGGGTGTAGGGAAGCGAACTTGAGCTGGAGTGAATATAGATGAGCTTTTAGACATTTCCCCTGCTGGCCTGACTGATGGCACCACCAGCGTGCCTAGCAGAAGAGACCGTCTCCCAGGTGAGGATGCTGCAAAAAACCTGCACCACAGATGCATAACAATTTCAGATGTTGAAGTCCCTCATGGGTAAAACGGCTGTGAAGGAAAGGGGCACTGTGTGCACTGGTGGATCACTGAGGTGAGTGGCTGCTGGTATCAGCCATGTGCTCCCTGCAGGCAGGTGTGCATGAGCTCTGCCTTGCCCAGGCTGAGCGGGGCTGAGGGAGCTGCTCCTGGCTGACACAAAGGTGGTAGCGATCCCTGATGGGAGGTGTCCTGCTGCTGTGCAGCTCCTCGCTGATTCCCCATTCAAGCATCTCCATTTCCCTGCAAATGCTCACAGGCATGCAAAGCCATGCTGCCAGCAACATGGCCTCAGCTTTACTGCAGTGCATGAAGGTTTTATGTGCTTTATCCATAAATCTCTCTTTGTTAGTTCTCTCTCTTTTCAGTTCTCTGTGGGGAAAGACTGCCTAGCAGTCATGCTGCAGAAGACTTATAGCAATACAATAAAGTAAAATTTCTGCCCCTTTGAGAAGCTTGTTATTTCAGTATTTTTAAGGTACTAAAACATTTTCCCACACAATCCTTTAATTTAGGAAGTCAAAAGATTTCACCTGTAGATAGAGCAGGTATACTGTAGTATGTCTGTATTGGATACCACACAAAAAGATAGAAGGGTTTGGATCTGAATCTTGGTTGAAATGGCAGGAACTTGAGCTGACATTTCAGTAACTAATTATTAAAACCCTATCCTTTTTGATTTTTTTAACTGGATTAAATTTCTGATGGTATTATACTGTGAAACTTGATTGGAAAATGGATAAAGTAAGTAGAAAAATGTGAAGTTTCATAACAGGAAAAAACAAGAAGTTAGAGAATGAGTTAGAAAAAAAGACTGTTTCCAACTCAGTAACACTTTTATTTATTTTGGTGTTATTTATTACCTGGATAAATTTGACGCCTGATATTAAACTTACCTGTTCACCACACTGTAAGTACAGACTCAAAACTCTCTTTCTTTGGCTTCCTGTTAGCTGTCAATTGCATTTGGATTGCCAAATTCATAAAAATTTTCAGATCTGTGCTTCAGCTATGTGATTTGTGGGGCCTTCTCCCAAACAGGAGCACAGCACTTTAACATGCAGGGACATGACAACAGCACGGATGTGGCAGATGTTGCTGAAGAAGACAAGATGAATGTCAATTGCATTTTCCCACAACACCCTCATCTGTGTGCCCTACACATTGACTAAAAACTTGGTGAATTGTTTCAAATATATTTCTCTTACTAGCGCCCTGATAGAAAAAAAAAAGTAATACAATGTTTGCAAATACTCAATTGTTTCTTTTTCCACTCCTTTCAGACTTGCAGTTCACAGAAATACGAATCACCTTATGCTTCACAGGAGAACAGATTGTGGAAGGCACCAATTAGTCATATCACTGGTTATCCATTCTATACATTTAAATTTTAATTTCCTTAGCTAAAATTCAGCATTTCAGTTGGCACTCTTGTTCTGTTTGGTGTGTTTGTTTACAATGACATTTTCTGGAGATAAGTGACAAAGGCAAAATCTTATCCTGATTCTTCTAATGAGGGAAAAGATTGCATATGAGCCCTAGGGACCCAAAAAATCAGGTGAAAAATACAAAGAACAAAAATGTCATTTTGCTTTGTAATCCTGTGATTGGGACCTGACTCGTGGCTGTGCTGTGCTAGGATTTGGCAATGATGTGTTTGTTCATGTCTTCCTCCCTATTCTCCATTCTGTGCTTCTCAGAAGTGTTTCCAGGACAGAGCTTCTACTTTTCCACTTTTGCTTTGTCAGATCAGCTTTCCTGCCTGTACCCTGTTTTTGTGGCCACAGTGGCCTCACATTACTGTGTTCATCCTCTCGGTGCTGCTGGTAGGAGGATGATCACAGCCACTGCAAGTGGAGCAGAGGCAGCGGGGCTGTGAGTACTCCACCCCCAGGGCACGGGTTCCAGAGTGGGCTGGAGCAGGGGTCCTCTGACAGCAAAGCATCTGAGTTCTCCTCTTGCTTGCAGTTGGCCTGAGCTCAGATAGCTCACAAGTCCCATCTGCATCTGCAAGAGACATTTCTGTCTCCAGGTGTTCTTGTCCACCTGATAAAGGTCACAGGATGTGTTCGCACAGGCAAACAGGCCAGGCAGAGCCTTCACAGGCACACAGGGAATAAGTGTGCCCTTGAGTGCACTTCAATGCGTTTGGGTGCACATAAAGTTCATCCCTGTGAGTACCAGCTGGGCTGCCCTAGAACATGCCCTGAAGGTACTTCGGCAGGCAAATCAGATGGATAGGAGGTGGATATGGCCTGGAGCCTTGTCTTTGTGATACTGCTGTACCATAGTGGAGTTGAACTCCAGAGACTAAGGACTAGACTGATATTTAGGCTGGTATCTGGCTAACCTGATGCTAGCATATTCCTGAGATCATCAGAACCCCCTGCACAAGGTCTGCTTAGCATGAGAAGCACTTGATACCCTTTGGCGTTGATGACGACAAAAGTAAAGGCTGTAATGCACCTACATTTTTGCTCTCAGCATGCATACACTCCTTCCTCCTAAATGTCTCTGAGCTGCTAATACCTGCTTACTGACTGCATTCACAGCTCCAAGTGTCTCCACCTTGCCATGCAATGAGACCACATCTTCTGCACTGCACCTGTCCCAAAACATAAGAAAACTAAAAAAATCCCAAGCAAAACCAAACCCCCTAAACCTCACACAGAGATGCTAGAAATTTAAATCTTGATTCCTCTGTGTCTAAACCCAGTTCTCTTGTAAAAAGTGCACGATTCGATAGAGTAGAGGATATTCTGCAATGGGACTCAGCTCTCTCAGTTTCTATAAAGTACTTAACAGTTCAGTAGATGAGGGCTGGACTGTTCACCCCAGATCAGTGCTTTCTGGGCATGATCTCACACCAGTGTGGGAGAGTATGGTTTCTTCCTCTCTGGCCAAAGAAGCATTTTAAAATTCTGTGCAGAGAAGTGCCATTGATACTGAGAGCCTGCGTGGCTTTCTTGCTTAGGAGACAGAAGACCTGAAGTTAAATCCCTGCTCTAAGTCAGGCAGAAGAAAAGGTATCCAAATCTGAATCTTTCACCTCCAGGGTGAGTTCTCTTGCCACTGGGCTACTGGGCGTTGTCTCTGCCACTACATCCTCCTCCTCCTCCTTTCTTCCGTGTACAGTCACTGACCTGGTTTAGCTTGCCTCTGGTTGGAAGAAGGAATCTGTTTGCAGCCTGGACTCAGGCACTGGAGCTTTAGGAGAAGTCTAACTTACTATGAATGCCTCTCCTGGTATTTCCTAGGTCATGTTCAACATCTTTTCACCCACGCTGCACAAGCATCTCAATCTCCTTATGGGGCAAACAAAGAACTAGTAAAAGACACTGGGTGCCTCCACTCCAAAGGGTGAGAGTGAAACTTAGATATTACATATTTATCCCTCAGTGTTTTGCCTATGCCACAAAGCACATTTCTGAAAGTGGAGGGAACTGCTAGAAGTTCTAATAGATCCCATCTGAAACAGGACCATTTGGCTGTCTTCTCTCTCTGGAGATCCACCTCTATCTTTGATGTTTTCCTGTGCTCATCTAAGCAGATCCCCATGCCTGGATTGTTCCTTTGTAAGCCTTTGGGCAGGGTTTGTGTCTTCCTTTTTGTTCCATATTTGTATCACCATTAGTAGTATTGACATAACCTGATTTCAACAGGACCTGATGGTCCCTGATATGTTGAAGTTCTTGCAGGATGGGGCTGTGGATAATAAGTCTATATGGCCACTTACTCACTGGAAGCTGGCTGATTACCACGTCCATCCTGTAATCTCTTGGTTGTCCCACATACCTTTACTTGGCAGAACCAGAGCCAGTCAATATTGCTCCACTCAATATCATAAACACAAGATTTCTCATGAAACTTCAGCATTTCTGTTTCTGACGACAATCCTGAATCAACCCTCATAAACAAAAGGGCTACATTTCAATCCAAAGATTTCTGGTGTGGCAAAGAAACCTAATGAGATGGGAGATAGGCTATATAGGGTAGGGCGTCTCACTGTCTCTCAGGGAGGGGAGGATTGATGTCCCAGCGCCAGAAGCAATGATTTATTGAGTGAGCCATGGCTGCAGGGGCTGTGAATGATGTGTATCCTCCATGGATTCATCATATGTCTTTAAGTACTGTTTGTGAAAAACATCTCAGGTAAAAGGAACTTGGTATTAAGGACACTTAACTTCTGGTGGTATGTAGAGCAGGGGAGAGAGAAAACTCCCCATGGCTTCCTCCTTAACATCTGTCATGATCAGGAGAGCCTAAAAGCAGTGTTCTGGAGAGTGGGCTTATACTCCAACTACTAACTAAAATCAGAGTGGAAAGATTGGTTTGAGTAGACTTTCTCTTCCAGGGAGTGACTGATGATAAGTACTGATATACAAAATCAGTTTATTTTTTTGTGCAATAACTGGAATTCAAAACACGCTGGTTGTCTGGAGACCAAAAGGCAGAACTGTTTGCCACAAGAAAGCCCATAGGACTGACAGTGAAAAATTTAAAGCAGATTTTGCAACTCGTAGTGACATGTAGTTGTACGTTTTCTCACAAGCTTGAAATTGGCATGATGATTTTAATTTTTAAAGTCAGTTACCAAAATGCAAAGTGGGCTACTAAGCTTTCTTTCAAAACTAACTGGCATTTGGCAGGGGAAAAATGCTAAAAAGATTTATCTTCTGTTTACTGCAATGCTAAAGACAGAAATATCAGTTGTCCTTTTTCAGTGTGTCAGTTTGTGATGTTTCAGGAATGTCAGTCTGCTGCCTATCCTGGCAGATGGTGTAGGTGGAAAGAGGGGCGTTGGTGTTTGGCTCTGGATGTGCCATAGGTACTGACAAATATAGTGTGTGGAAGTGTGTGGAGACAGTGAACAAAAGCCAGTGTCTCGTTGACTCAAAATCAGAGTAGGCAAGAAAAAAAGTCAGAATTCCTGGAATTTATTTGCATTGTATCAGCCAGCAAAACAGATAAGATTTGGACTATGCATGACAAATGGGACTTTTTGCTATGCATGTTAACACCAAGCCGTATTAAGTCGTTCTGAATCGCATACTACTCATTGACAAGGGTTTTAGGTACAGAAAGAGCAGGAAGCCTCCCCGCGGAAGGCCCTCAGGAGAGAAGCCACGCTGCGCCCGCCGNCCCGGCCCCGGCCCCGGCACGGAGGGACGGCCGGGCTGCAGGAACGCCTCACTCGAGAGCGTTCAGGGCTGCGGGGAAACAGTTCTGTGCTGTCAGTAATTGTAGGAGTTAAACATTAAAAACAAGCCACCCGGCTAACTGCATTCAAGCTGGTTAGCAGAGTCCTTCTGAAGAGTGGCTAATTGCTCGTGTGTTCAGAGATTCCTGAAACTCCCGAAGAGCTGGGGATGCGGAATAATTTTTGGTAGATAGAATAAGGCCTATTGCATATCGTGGGCAAAAGAACAATGAGCTCGTAAAAGCTAAATTAACGAAAAATAAAGGAGAAAAATACAATTAATGCCAGTCATCATTACTATATGGGAAATAAATTTATACTGGAAATGTTACTTGCCACCTTTTTTAATGAAATGGCGAATTAGTTTGATAAGCATGATGGAAATGACCAAATTTGACCTAACATCACGTGAGACAGCAGTTAAGAATGCCAAGCAATATAAAATTAACATAGCATGAGTTAGACTGGCTGAAAGCTGGCCAGCTGACAGGTCTGGAGTGCAAATATAGAATCATCTTGGAATCATTTGGGTTGGGAGGTACCTCATGTAGTCCAGCCCCTTCCTCAAAGCAGTACTAGTGTCAGCGGATTAAGGTGCTTGGGGTCTCGTTCAGCTGAGTTTGCAATGACTGCACAGGTGGAAACTTGCACAATCTATTATTTAGTGTGAAAGTTCATCTTCTTAAACAGATTTGTTATACCAAAGTTTTTTTGAGAAATTGCTCTGATGACATACAGAACTAGTGCAAATGGAATTTTCAGAGGACGTTAATGGTGAAGAAACTAAGAAATGTCAAAGTAGTAGTATTATAATTCAAGTGACCTTTGATTGCTTGTTTTAACATGGTTGAATATACAGTCATTGGAGAGAGAACAAAAAGGTCATACAGATGGCATGGACAAATCAGGGCTGGGGAAGAGTGATGTTCAGAGAGACATGGTAAATGGGGTGAATAACACTCTGAGCATTAGTTGGTGGTGTTGGTCATCGAAAAACAAACTTCTGTGACCCTTGAACTTAAAAATATGAGGAAATTGATTAGAGAAGTTTATAAAATCTATGTCTATGCTAATCAGTAAAGTGGGTTAGGTTCAATTCTCTGTCTTTCTGGAAAATTGGAATAGCACAACTTGCCTCCATACACCTGGATTCCCTTGCACAAAGTGGCCTCGCCCATACTGGAACAACTTGTGCCAACATACCACTCAAACCATGCTAAGGCATTGGCTGACAGAGGGCTGGTTCACATATTCCCAAAATGTGCTATGGAACTAACCATGACATATTGTGAACAAATGTGTGCCTGTACTTGCGTTCACCTTTAGTTTTCTCATGCAGACACTGCCATTAGTCTTGTGCTTAGCAGTGGTTTAACAATTACTGGTGTCCAGTGTTCAGTCTGGATATTCACAGGACTGGAAGAATGCTACTCCATTAGCAAGGGTGGAAACTCCTGAGAAATGGCAAATGTGCCTCATAATGTTCATATTTGACTGGGAGAAGATAAAGGAGGGATCTGGCTATAGTCTGTGAACAGTGCAGATAGGTGGGAGACTCTGATGGCCAGAAGCTGAATTAAAACCAGCTTTGACACAAAAGAACATCTCAGTTTCACAGTTCTACTCTTACAAGTAGATGTATTCCTTGTAGATGTTCTGTAGCTTAAGTTGGGATTCATGCAAATCCTATGGACTATGTTATGTAGGAGGGCAGGATAGGTGATCCCAACGATTCGTAAGCTTTGAATTTTTTTAATTAATTAACGAGATTTTGAGATATGAATGAAGGTTTGGCCCTTGAATTCTGTTGTTTTGCCAAACAGGGGGACTGATAGAGCTTGGAGGCTTCACCATTCATCACTACCTTATATGACTGTATACCAATTGGGATGGTTCCCAGCACAGAATAGAAAGATTTAGTTAACACTTCTTCCTTTTGTATACTGCTTCTCATAATTTTACCATTCTCATCTCACAATATGTTATAGAGACACTGTAGAATCTATCTGCTATAGAAGATTTTTCTTCTTCAGAACATACTACTTTTTGGTCATTGTGCTTTTATTTCTCTATTAGTCCCTATCTTCTAGTTGTTAATAATTATTACCAGCTTCCTTTTCTTTTTGTAGCAGTTAATGTAACACTGCCCTCATATTCCTGTCCTAAAGGAATGAATGGTTGCCCTTAGCACTTTGAAACTGTGGCTTATTGAATATCTACTACGGTTTCTCAAGAATTTCGTAGAATCATTTACACATTTGTCCTTTTGTATCACAAACTGAATAGATTACTGGTTTGGACTTCACAGTCTTTAAATGCAACTCATGGTATATAATCCTTTGTGCCAAAAATAGAGTTTTGTCATCAAACTCTCTTCAATCCAATTCTAGTACAGATTTATTTAATTTTCAAATTAGGAAATTGCCTGTACTTTTGCATTTGTATAGTGGCTGCAGAAGACATCCAGCCTGCTTCATTCAGCTAGAATATGTGAGTGAGAATGTGTTTTTCTACTCTGGCACCACAGATAGCTCGTTACGGATCTAGTAACCTGATTTGATTTGATAGTATGCAAAATAGAGCACCTCTTCACTTATCTTGAACTTCATAATGACAGTATTAATTGATAGCCTTTCAAAATAATTTTCTCCCCTACTTCCAGCAACTTGGAGAGTGGTTGTAGGAGGGCACACCTTTAACAGGTCTGCAAAGAGATCATCTTGGTTGCAGAGAGAATGCAGTGGCTGGGCTGAGCACACAAACTGAACAGGCAGATCTCTGCCAAGCTTTTTAGTTGTGAGTGTTTGTGAGCTGCATACATGCAATGATGCACCTTACATGACGTGCAAGGCCATCTCCCCTGTTCCCTCTGTCTATGTAGATCCTGGCAATTTGCTTTAACATACTTATCATGCTGGGTTCTGTAACACTGTTACATTGCTTGTAGTTGCGTAACTCCAGTCCCTCTCATCTGTTACCCAGCTCTTGGTGCTGACGATTAGGTAATTATGTTTTTCTTCTTTTTGTGTTCTTTGGGCTAATGACTAATTTTGTTCTCAGCATCTTGATTTTTGTGACTGTTCTTTGAGTCTCCATTTTCACTCTCTTTTTTTAAATCAGTTTTCAGCCTTCCTATCTCCTACAGTGCACTTTTCTCCTAAAAGTAAGTTTTTCTGCAGGTGTAGAGGCCAGCTGAATGCTCTGCCTCTTCTCTCTCTATTCCACCATTTCAAGCCCACTTATTTACCTCTGTAGAAATTAGGAATCTGTTTATCTGTCTGTTCTCCTGTGAGCATTATATGTCAAAAATTTCTGAAAATGCAACCTTCTTTGGTTTATCCATCTTTTGTACAAACTCCTGAATTGACAGCAGGTCAGTCCTTTTAAGATGAGGCAGTGAGAATTGCTGGTAATTACTGCTTGCAAGTGTAAACAATTATGCCCATGTGCTGAAGGGACCAAACTAATGTCAGCCAATTATAAGCAATGAGAAGAAAATCATAGTTGCTGGGCTGGTGTGAATGTTGGCAGCCAGGTAAACACAACACTTCACCTGGAAGAACTGACCTGACTAACTCACCTTATGCTCATGTTACGTGGCCTCTTTTGAATGCTTTCAGGTCTTCAAAGGGAGTCACAATCCACAATTTGAGAAACATTGCTGGAGTATGATGAGCTTCTTGGGAGATCTGTCACTAGTAGGAGAAAACACATCAAAGAGGTGGCTCAGTACTTGTTAAGGAAATTATATTTCTGAAATCCATCTGGATCATAAATCATCAAGGACAGTTTGAAATAGACCCACTTGCCTCTTCACACACAACAGACAATAATGCCCCATATATGCTGATAGAGCTCTCTTTTGTCCTGGAAAGATATTAAAAGCCATCTGCACTGCATTAATGAAGTGCCAGTCTTACTCCTATTAAAGACAATGGCAGCTCTTCTGTTAGGTGGAAGTTTGCAGTGGCGTATAATTTTTAAAGCATTGGGATCTCACAGTGGAAGGTATGCTTTATAGGCTAAACTTTCTGCATGGAAAGCATATGAAATGGAGCAGAAGGCTTTCCTTAGCCTTGCTGGATAAAAGAGCCTTGGAACAAACCCTAGGCCAGTGTACACTGCTGTTGGCAGTAACAATTTTTGAGGATGGCATAATTAAAAGAGGAATCCTAGAGCAGAACTGCACATGACTATTTTTCATCAAAGCTTTTCAGATGGGTCCCACACTGCTGAAATCAATGGGACATTCACAGGACAGGATGGAGCTTTAGTGGTTTGTTGGCTGCAATTCTCCATTGACATTTTTCTGTGGCTGCCTGAGGTCAGTGCTGTAACTAAGGATAAAGAGCAGCAAACTTCAGCTATCTAAATTGTAGACTTAGCTATATTTAACTGCAAAACCTTTTCATATTGAAAATTTAGAGGAATTGTGTATGGATTGTAAGTAAAGTTTTTGCTCAACAAATTAATTCCTTGAGCTGTTGCTAGGTGTGGTTTCAAAACAGTTCTAGTTCTACCAATATATCCTCTTAAATAACAATAAAACATGACTCTTCAAGGAATTAGAAATGTGTTTCAACAGTATCCCTTCTGCTGGCATAGCTCTGTTGGTTTGTTATGTTTTGTATTAGTACTTAACATAGATACAAGAAAAATATTCTACTTAATAAAAATACTGTCTCCTATCAAGAATGACATTTAATACAAATCACATCAAAGCTCTCCACCACACACTGTCAATTCTTAGTGATTTAATAAAATGACCATCATCTGCTCTGTGCAAGATTACAAGTCACAGCATGTATGTAGATGCTGTATACAAGTTATTGCATTGAATTGCTGAGGCCAATTACAATTTAGAATTACAAATCATCTGTAGATAATCAGAGTCCTAAATTATACATTGTCATTAATTTAGTTGTGTAAATCTGGAGATTTTACACTACTAAACCAGAGAAAAAACTGTAATATATGGCCCGTATATTGAGTTCATAAAGGGACTTTATAAATGGTTTTGTTATTTTAAAGCAACAGAAACCATGTAAATAAAATATCTTGGTGCATTTTATAGGAAAATTGTTAGGCAGATAATTCTGTAGTTAGTATTAGATGTAGGCTTTAAAAATATTAGCAAAATGCAAAGGTTATAGCTTTATTTTCAGTAGTTTATTTTTATTCAATTAACAACATATATTTGCTACCAGAAAGTTTTTATTTAGTCTAATAAATTAATTAATTAGTCTTAGGGATGTGTGTGGATGTAGGTCTAAGAATATTTTGGAGCAGATTATTCTACACAGTGATACCAACCACTGTGCTTTTTCTGGATCACAGTTTCATAATTTGGGGTCATTAAAGAACACAGCATGAGATGTAATCAAATCAAGGCCTTTCCTAAACCTGGAACACCAAAAATCAAGACAGTACTATTTTAAAAATAAACTCAGATTTTGCTTGCAGCATGGTAGGCAGCTTCCACATTTCCAGGGAACAGGAAGGGATTAATATTCTCTCTCTGCAGGTGGGAAGGCAAGTTGCCACCCTCTGCTCTACACCTGCCAATGCAATTCAGGGTGGAAGGAGGGGAGGATATTCTGATGAATGAAATAAAGATGAGAGGAATCAGGAATCTGCTGCTGTGTTGAGGGATAATGGTTGATGTCTAGGACAGAAATTACCTAAGGGGATAGCCCCAGGTTATGATTAGAGTTGTTAAGGCATGAAAAGAGAGCTGAGTCAGTTTATTTTTCTAGTAGCAACTGGAGAAATTTTAACATGAATTTATCTTTGGAGTTGTTGATTTTATCTGAATAGTTTAGCAGGTGTGCCCACTACTTCTGTGAATTGCTTTAAACAATTTTTTTTCTTACACAACAAATTTATTCCAAACCAGTTTTTCAAAATCTGTCTCTTTTTACTTGTGATTCTCAGAGATGGTGGGGCATGTTGTGCTGTGTCCTGCTTTGGATTCTTTGTGTACATTTTGTGAATGGAAACTGAAATAAAGTCTGATTTTATTATTCTTTGCACAGCTTAGCTGTGAAAAATTATGGCATGCTTAGGACATCTCAGGGAAATTTTTCATTTTGGATGCCATGCTGATTTCTTGAACAATGAGAACAGGCATCTGTGGCAATCTCCAGAGGAGCTCTTCCCCTGTTATCTAGTTTTTCCTGTCTTGAGAGAGTTTCACAATGAACACAGTGTGAACAGAAGTGATGTAATCAGGTAAACTGGGCTGCACCAGGTGTAGGATTACAGGATGGTGATGGTGTGTTTGCATGGGCAGTGTTTGAGCCTCTCATCACTTCCCCTTCTTGCGGTGGCCTGGGCTGCAGAGTGCACAGAGGTTGAGGAGAAGCAAATGTGTGCAAATGGGTGCAGCAAGGCAGCCAGAGATCTGAACTGACATTGCCAACCCAATGCCTCAAAAGCCTCGAGAAAAGTTCCTTGGTTCTGTACTTTTTTTGTGGGTTCCACAACATTTCCCATTGTTCTCTTGAAAGCTGCAGCCCTGGCTTTTTATTCCTCCCCAGTGTTATAGTAGGAGGAAAGCACAGCTCCTCCTGTGACAACTGATCAAGATGCAGCCCACGAGGAGGATGGGCACTCCATAAGGAGATTATGGACACTATTTCAACTTGGCTGTTTTACTCCTGCTCTTCTGGTAGTGTGGTATTGGTATGACTCGAAATTGCTTTCTAGTAGTCCCATGCTCCCGTGCCTGGTTTCCCCAAGCCCTGTTGGGCTGTGGCCATTAATTTTGTGTTGGTAATGAAAAGCATGAGTAAAATCCTTTAAAATAGAGTCCTCTTTTTTTGTCATGAAAATGTTTAAAACAGGTTTATACCATGCTAGCTTAGCTCCCTGTAATGTGTTACATTCCTCTGAGGTTGAGTTCGTATTTTACCATTGCTGTCCAGAGTTCCTGGTGATTTTACTATTCTATGAGGACAGTGGCATCCTAGTGCCACAGAGACATGTGCTTTGAACACAGAGTGACAGCCTGCAAGCCCCAGGTTAGGTAGATAAATAACTTCTGTATGGTCATGGCCTATGAAGTCCCCTTGATTTAATGCCTATTCTGGGAGCGCTGGAGGTGTGCCCCTTGTGTGGGACTCTCAGCTTCCTTTTTTGCTTTTTAGAGACAAATACCAAGTGCATACTGCATCTAGTAGAGCAACATGAAACAACTAAAGAAGCATTCAATAGCAAACACATTCTGTAGTAAATCTGGTGGTAAATCATGTTAGCTAACTTGCTGCAAGTAGATTTGACTTGCTTGCAGGGGGGCATCAACTGAGACACTGTTTTTCTGCTTATTGAACTTTTTTTTCCGATTTGCATCCTGAGCATGTTCATAGCCATGCCCTGGGGTGGTTGCACAAACAATGTTTTAGACATGTAAATCTGACTAATAACACACCCACCCATGGCTGGCAACCAAACACAGCACAGATCCTGACACCAAGAGATGATCTAATCCCTGGAGGTATCTCTGGCCTGAAGGAAAGCAGGGAGGGAAGAGAAGGGTGGCTTCTCCAGTGGGTGGCACTTAACTTAGGGCTTGTTCATCCAGCAAAGCACTGGGAGAAGTGTGGCCCTTTCCATAGCCATGTCTGGTTTGTGAAACACCTCCGGTACCATGCCTGCCTGCAGTGGTAACTAGCAGTGAGTTGACTCCTTGATCTGGCACTGCACTTTCTGGATTTCCAGAAACCTCTTCATTTTGCATAAATTCATTTAGATTTATAGATGGGCCAATTAAGAAGCTGAAATTATATCTTTCCCCAAAATTACTTTTTCCTTATGATCAGAAATGAGCATCTGAAGGGGGAACCAGTAATTTGTTCCAGCAGACACCAAACTGTCCTCAGCATCACCAATACTGTGGCAAAGTGATGTCTGTGATAGCAAAACTTTGCCAAGAGGTGAGTGGCACGGCCACTGGAGCTTTTTGCTAGCTCTTTGAAGCACATTATATGTGCAAATCAGGATTATCTTTGTGAAAGTCAGTAGAGTTAAAAATCTCAGGCCTCTGTTAAGTTGCATCAGCCCGTCCACCCCTTCAGATCAGCATCCAAACTAAGAGAGAAGAAATATAATTTCTGGTTCAGTTTCTGGTGTTGGTTTTCAGATGTGACTAATATTAATGTAGAAGGGTGGAAGAATCTGGAAGAAAGGACACACAAGAATACCAGCCTTTTGGAAAAAGTCCTTTGTTGTCTCCATAATCAATGTCTTGTGATATGAGGTCAGTGTACAAGAAGGCAACTCTGGATCCCTCATTGTTCAAGGCAGTTTCAGGTCCTTTTAAAATATCATGCCAGGCTTTTGCCTTCCTTAAGCATCATAACTGAAGTTGCACTCCAGTGAACAAAATAATACTACTTTATTTGTTCAGGGATTGAAGCTGTGGTATCACGTATTACCTCCTAGGAAACTGCACAGCTCTGGGAACTTGGCCATAGGTACAATGAACTTTACTTCCCTGGCCATTTTCCTCCTTTTCTTGGTTTTCCCTTCATGCACCTTTCTTCTTGGGTTTATCCTCTGAGTAGCAGTGATGCTGGGTGGGAAGCTGGCCCCAGGTGTTTGGGATGGGAGAGCTCGTGTGCAGCCTTTCCTTCCCTCCAGGACTGCTGCTGGCATTCCCTTCAGTGCCAATCCCAACCTGCTGGCTGGGGTTTGGCGGGGAGAGGCTTCTGCTACACCCTGTTCCTGGCAGGTACGCTCTCCTTTAGGGCAGGGCCTCTGGCTGTGCTAACAAATCCCTGTTTCCTGTCAGCAGGCAACACCAGCCTCTGCTTTGCCTGCCTGCTCTGCAGTAATGCAGAGAAGAAAAGGGCTCCCCGGTTTATTTGACTCTCTTGTGTCCTTTTTAGATGCTGTGACACTAAGCCAAACCTCATTTACATGTAACTCACTGCACTTGTCCCTTTAAATTATAAAGGCACACAACTGTCTGTAAAACGGCTTAACAGGTACCTGCAGCATATAATTAGCATTGCATGGGCTCCTCATCTGGGCTAGTACAAACAAGCACAGCAAGCACAGGCTGCCTGCAGAAGAAAGCATCTGTATGTCAGAGGCAAAGTGGACAGGAGCAAGCCCTTGTTGTTGCCACGGGGCTAACACAGAGCTCCCACAGGTCTGAGTGCCCCGAGAACGCCCCATTTTCCTTGCAGATGTGTGTCTAGACAGAGCCTCTGGGTTTTTACACTGGCCCAGGATCTCCAGACAGTGGGAAGCCCTGCTACGTGACTGATCCTTGCCTGAGCTGACAAAAATCTGGAAACCTGCGCTGTTTCTACAGCATATGCAGAGATTAGATATCCAGTATGTGCACAGCCAGCCTGAAAGTCCTGTGGATTTCAGATGCTGTTGTTCTGCTTGTGTGTTTCCAGTATAATAAGTCTGAAGTGTTCTGGATTCTAGATTTGCCCTGCTCATTCATGTTATTCAAAAGAATTGAGCATGCACGCTCAGCCAAACATGTCCCAGAGCTTCCAGATCTATTGAACATCCACGGATCTTTTGTGCAGAGAATGTGCAGTCAGTCTGAACACTTCCTGAAATGTTGAGTTTGTAACACATGGTCTACAGAGCTCATTCACACCTATTTCTAACTGGGAAATCCCAGAGAAAGGGTTATAGCAGTTTGAGGGTTAAATTAATGTAGTTTTTTTTATCCTTAAGGACATCTCAACTTGCCAGCAGTCAGGGTTTTATCCTCTGGAAATAAATTCTAAAGTTATGCTTGGCTAACCTTAATTATTTGTCAATTTAATGTTTGCTTTCTCTTGTTTTCAGAGCAACTGATGTGAGCATGCTCTCATGACTTGAGAGTACCACCACGCACCCAAGGGTAAATGCTCTTCTGGTTTTCTTCATCAGTCACTCCACATCTGTCCATATTTTTTTTTCCTTGATTTTACTGGACTCATTTAAAGGCTGTCTGCCATTATAGCAGTGGTAAGTTAGGTGAGATGCTGATAGACATGGAGAGTTGATTCTGCCTTGAAGAGGGAGTCACTTGTAAGACCAAGTTTGGGTGGTGACCTCAAGTAGTGTGGTGCCATCACCACAACCAAGACAGGGAAGCTGCCTGCTGCATCCTACTTGTGGGCCTGAGGACACTGGACTGTTTCCAGTGTTAAATACAACATGGGTGAATTCAAGGTTGTGTGTCATGTCACACAAATCTGAGTGTGAATCAGGTCATATTGCAGTGAGAGAAAAAGCTACTGTGGATGCCCCTGAGAAGCAGGTGCTGTGGGACCTGGGTGCAGATGCAGTTTCAGGCTGGGGTGCAGTCTGTGAGGAAATTTTGTTGCCTAATGGCCAAGTGGGCCATCTTGAGTTTTCCTAGGGCTAGGCACAATGCCCTGCCTATGTGTCTGTGTGTCTATGGGTACATAGGTGTACATGGGTGCCACGGGGTGTGGGGGCACTGTGTGTGTGTGATGTGGGCAGGGTCAGCCCTTCGTAAGCGTGGAAGCTGTGCAGCAAGAAACTCACAGGTGTGTCAAGTGAGATCCCCAAGGAATGTGGGATTTATCCTTGCCAAAGGAGATGGGGGTCCTTGCAGGAAAGCCTCATGGAGCAGAACCTTATCATCAGTGCTAGATGGAAGGGAAGGGGGTGGTCAGAGGGAGGTGGCACCCCCTCCCACCTGTCAAAGGGAAATGCTCTGCTTTTGCTTGCACTGTGTGTTTAGATTTCAGGCTTTGCAGGCAGGCAGTGTTCCCTACTGTTTGTACAGTCCTTGGCCCAGTAAGTCCTGATCTTTGCCAGGGCACCTGGGCACCTCTGCAGTATTGATGAGTAATACCAGGTCCTGTAATATTAACTCATAATATTACAGCAACCCCTGACTGCATGGTCAGACAGGCTCAGAGTTAAAGAAGAAGATCAGGAGGATAATTCTGTTCAAATATGAAGCAAGGAATGTGGGTGCCTACTATTGAGTGTCAGAATGGTTGGCAGAAATTAGTTTTCTGGAGGCAGCTGAATGAGATTTGACCAGTGACTAAAACACAGTATAGAGATGTTTGTAGGACAAGTAGGGCATCTGCCAATTGGTTTCTCAGTGTCTGTGTAATAGGAAGAGTTTTTAAAACACTGGAGTTTATATCTGCAATTATGAGAAGGTGGCAATTTGGCTGAGGAGTGAAAATGGAAAATAGGAGGTTGAGGAGCCTGGTGGCTCCAAGCAGTCAATCTCTTCCTCTGAACCACGGTTTTATAAAAAGGCATTGGTTTTGCACTCTGAGATAACAGGTCGATTAGATTCATGACATATTTGAAGGGAACTCCTGACAGTGGGAACTCTAAGCCTTTACTTGAAATGGCCTTCAAGGAAAACTAATTACACTTTGCTTAGTTTATGTATCAATATTTCATAGAATTAATGAGGTACCTTCCTACTGAGTGTATAGGTATTCTGCCCTTAAGATTAGTTCAGGGTAGAACTGATTGCTGCTCCTCTCAAAAGTTCAAATTCCCTAATACTTTCAGAGGGTCTTTGTTCCTTTTCCAGCTAAGCCAAGGTGGTGTGAATTCAGTGAATTACAGTAAGCAAGACACTCCCTAGTGCTATTTTCAGTCACTTTTGAGATTAGATGTAGTTGTCCTTTCCTTTGAAATGAAAGTAATCCATTTTTATGTGTTGGTTGCATTCTATGTTACTAACATGAGAAAATCAATATCAGGGCAGTCATTTCAGTTTCCTGCCTATTATGACTAATGCACAATATTCTCTCATTGAGAGAATTGAGAGGTTTGGGTTCTTAAGATGCTGATGATAGAGAGCTCTTGAGAGAAAAGTGAAAAGCAGAGCAGAAAGCAAGGAAAATAAGGTGACTGAGGTCATGTGCTGACATTATTTGGCATGTTTTCTAAAAGTAATTTTTTGACCAGGAAGAGCATTTGGGCACTGCTGATTGCTTTAATTATGTTCTGTTCTTCATATCCGTCCATCCATCCATCCATCCATCCATCCATCCATCCATCCATCCGTCTTACATTTTATTTTTGATCTAATGTGCACACTCTTTTTAATCTGTTGTTGAGTTTAAGGTGTGCCCATTAAAAACCCTAAAAATCCACTAACACCCCATGAAGGACAACTGATAGCTTCAATCTACTGGAACCATCTGGAATGCCATTTCTCATCCTGTCCCCTTCAAGAAAGATTTTGGGATACTTTGTTGTCCTAGTCTTAGAAATTTATCTGGCAGCAAGCAACAAGCCATTGCCTTGCTGACTTTTCAACTAGATACCAGAAGTTCCCTATCTGGGCCCTTTTCCTTTTGATCTCACAATCTGGGCGTGAGACCTTGTTAGTCTCTGTTATCTGCGATTGCCCTAGGGGTGGTGGGGTGTTTGTGTTGTGTGTTCTCCTTTGCATCATTTGTGTACTTTTCTAAATGGAAACGGATTTTTGTGGGTTTTTTTTGTTTTGGGGTTTTTTGGGTTGGTTTTTTTTGTTGTTGTTGTTTGGTTGGGTTTTTTTTTGTTTGTTTTTGGTTTGTTTTTTTTTTTAATAGGAGACAGGAGACAGAGAGTGCCTGCAATATCGCCATAGACACGAGTCTAGGGAACTGCTCACTTGTGTCCTTTTTTGAAAAGATTCTGTATTTCCCTACATAATCTGCTCCCCAACAGTGATAACATTCTGGTGTGCAACAGAGTGTCTTACAGCATTGACTACTCCTGTTAGCTTGGCTGCATAATTACAGGAGAACAAATAATCAAACAAAAAATCTACGCCTGAATTGAGAAATCCTAGAATTCAAGATGCTCTTAAAAGCAATGAAGACACCACCATTGCATTGCAGTGGTCCTTCTTTACATTCCTCCTATTAATCAGCTCTGTTTTTTCCTTATTCCATTTCATGCACTCATTGGGCACTCTGATGGTTTGCTCTTGTCTGGTTATCTTTGAACGAAAGACATAGTTCATCTTTCACCTGAAGAAACTGAGTCCTATTTCTATCTCTTTTTTCTCTTCACATTCTTTAATATGTCTGATGGTTGCCATTCCCTAACCTTTTTTTTCTTCCTTTTTTGCTTGTCTTCTAGTATATTTATTTCCTTTTGATGCAGATAAGGATATGCACCAAAGTGCTTGAAGTTAGATACTTCAACTAAACCACCTAAAACAGACACATGAAGAAACAATGTTTATCAGAGTATAGTTGTTTTCAACCAAGAGAAGAAACTTCTGAAAATCAGCTTTTTGAATTTTATTAGATTGTTCCTACTTTCCCTAAAACATGGTTGGATCTCTTCCTTGTAGGCTTGTGACGAGGAAGGAGATGTGTGTGTGACAGAAAGAGGAACGTTAAAAAAAGTCCATTCTTTTATTTATTTTTCCCACAAAACCAAACAGTCAAAGAATATCCAAATGTGGAAATTTCATTTAAGATTTGAAAAGCATATTTTACCATATAGACTGCAGTTCTTGGCTTTTATCTGCACTTGCTTCTTATGAAGAGCCTTCTTCCTGGCAGTCGAATCATATGCCATTGGCAGGAGGCAGATGAGCACAGTTTTCCAGTAGTACAGCTGGATACCTGGATGATCTTTCTTATCATTGGTCAGGTGTACTTTAGGTTTTGCTGTAAGGACCAATACCTGGGTGCAGAAATCATCACTGACTTCTGGTGCTTCAGGGGATGAACTGCAGTCTGGTCCCTCTCTGGCTCAGCTCCACTCTTTGGTGTTGCCACTTTTGGGACAATGATTGTTCGGACCACCAGGTTCACACTATAAAATGGCAGCCCAAGCTAAATGCCTCCAGCCTCTCACCTTCAGGGTGGACGGTGTTGGGATGCCATCAGGGAGCACCACAGACCAGAGTGGGCTGCATGACTTTCCTGGAAGAGCAGGTGGGAGATACGGAGATGGCTGCACCAAGTCAGTGGTGCCCTGTGCCTTTCTGTAAGTGAGCGCGTGCTTGGCCTTGTGCTGGTGGCTAAAGAGATGAGAGATGCACCCCTTGTACCTCAACTCTGGGGCTCTGTGTCTGCTTGTGTGCAAACTTGTCAAATAAAGGTAGTGCTGGAGCATGGAGTCGCAGCAGGCACTGGGCTCCCTTCTGCAGAAATCGCTTCAAGAAGGTCACCAGGTTCCTTTAGTCCCACATGCTTGTTCCCCACAGCTGTAGGATGTGTGACATGTGGGTCAAGAGGAGGTTAGGTCAGGAGAAGGGTAATATTACAGATGGCACAGGAATTAGTTGTCACCTACAATTAGATCTGAAGTGATGGGACATGATGAGCGTGATGGATTACTGAGCCACCATGACAAAGTGGAGGAAATAAGGAAAAAGTGTACAGTAAGACTAGGAAGTCTTGCAGCTTGGGTGACTATACTTGTTTTTGTTTCAGTTAAAAGTCCTTTTCAAAGCTGTAGTTACTGGTGACACACTTCCCTAGTGGAAGAGCAGAACCTCCTGAAGGGTTTTGGTGAAATAAAGGTCACTAATTACCATGACCTACCCATAGAAGGGGGTTCTTCCAGAAGTAACAGATTAAATGGAATGGCAAAGCCTGGCTCTCTTCAGCTTGTGACATATTCACAAGCCAAAGCTATTGCTGTCCAAAGCACTCTGCAAAATTCAAATCAGTACAGTGGTAACTTTCTTCTGTTTTGTGCAGAAAAATTTAAGTTCCTGTTTTGAATTAAAACAGATGGCCCAGGTTTGAACTGATACATTTTTTTAAAAGCCCCACACATTTACTTCTATAAATTTGTTTCTTCTTTCGGGAAACTGAAAACTGGGTGCGAATTCCAGGGAAAGGGTTAAGTAAGTGTATCAGGAGATTGTCAGCCATTGGTCTGACTTTAAAACAAGGTGCCGGAGGGCATATCTTAACTTGACATGTTGCATTGTTAATTTACAGTTTGGGTGTGGAGGGACCTGCCTTCCCTTCTTTGTAATCTATGCAGGTGTGCACAGGACTTCAAAGCCATTTGCAGTGGAGCTTATGTCTGTGAGAAAGCCTCAGCTGAGCAAAAATGTACTGGGAGATGTGAACCCCAGCTCCCTTGTGCAACTCCCTGTAAGTCACTTTGTAAATGTGGATTTCTGCTGGATATTGTTTATGCAGGGGGGGGTTAAGCCTTTTCTCTATGTCCCCCTGCTGCAGATTTTAGGTTTTATGCTACAGTGAGATTTTGAAATTATTTTCTAAAATGTGTCTGAAATTGCATGAGTACACTAGTCACTCTAGGATTTTTTTCTCTGCTTCTAGATGATTTGTAAAATTCTCTGGACTTCTACCGCTGTTTTCATTAGCAGTATTTTGAGGCATCTGGGAAGAGTTTTAAGCCAAAAAAATGATCACAGAATTTTCACACTGAGAATTCACTATTGATTATTTGTCATGTGAAACTGGGCAGTAAAAAGTTATTCTACTGGTCTGAACCTGTCAACTAAACCTCTTTAAACCTGGGTGTAATACCTCAAAGGCACAGAAACAGCCTAGAGTGCATGGTGAAGCACAAGTGTTCATGCTCTTCCAGACTGTGTGCAGTCATTATTTGCAGGAAATGAGCTCTTGGTAGGTTTGCCAGAGCAGGGGTGGCAGTTTTGACAGCACAGGCATTTGCACGGATGTGCCTAACCATTAACATTGCACAGCTGAGCCAGGCAGAGATCAGCCTATTCCATTTTTTCTCTGTAGCTGGAGGGAAGAGACTTCAACTCTGTATTCAGAATTACTAAATTTTTTTTTTTCCATCCTTGACATTAGCATAGAAAAGTTACAAGGGAATTAGGTGTGTCAGTAAAACTGGACTTCAGAAATTTTCTTAACTTATTTACTGGCTCCAGTACTTCATTATTGCTTATTATTGTGATCACAATTATAGAAAGAGTAATAGTGATGGGCCCTTCTGGCTCTGCTTTTTTTGGTGATTTCTTTTATAGCTTTCTCTGTCAATTTCATGTTTTCACTTATCAATTTTTTTGGACCTCCTGTATTGAAATTCAGCATTGCTACATAGGAGAAGGTATTTCAGCTGCAGTTGTACAGCAGAAAGCCTTCTTGTTTGCTTTTGGGGTTTTTTTGGGTTTTTTTGACATTTGGTTTTGGTCTGATGCAGAATGAGACTTGCACCTTTCAAATGCTTTTGGAGAAATGCACAAGGACCCAGTCTCTGCTGGCTGGGTAGGCTGGTACACTTGCATGCTCCATGCAGGTGAGGCACATCTGAAAATGGCCTGTGAAATGCTTACTGCTCCAGCTGTTGCTAATGCCTGACTGCAGTTGTAGCTGGGAGCTGGCAGGAATTGGCAGCATTTTTAATAAAATGTTTGTAGCTATAAGAGTAAAATTCTGAGTTTATAAAACAATTGTTTTATATAACTTTATATTATTTTTCTGCAATTCCTCTCATCTTTTTACCATCAAAGACTAATTGAATACAGAATGGTCTGTGAATTTTTGTTTTGCTCATTTCACAGAGGTTGTAAAGCCTTGTAAATGCTATGCTAGTGTTTGGAGTCCTCTTATGGGACAGTAAAGGATCAGGCCGAACTTCTGGCTTTACCACATTAAAATATTTTCCTTGTTTAGGGAAGGAACTAAACTTTGTTATATATGTAGCCCAGGTGAACATTCAGTGTACCAAGCTATTAAGTCTCACCAGTATGAGCAGTTACATTTTGAATTAAATGCTCGTTACTTTAGAAAGAGAGAGGAGTTACACTTCCACCAGCATTCAAACATAAAATGTCCCTGAAGCCTCTGCTGTTAATATTCACCTCATTACTCAGGAATGGGACTGAATGGGATCTTTGATCTACCTAGTAGGCCTTACTTTCATAAAAATGAGGTTCTTTCTGTCTTTGAATCTCTGGAGAGTTTACAGGCATCACATCCTGCTAAATAGATTAAGAAAGTAATTTCTGTGAGAGTTTGGGTCACTGAGCAGTTTCTCATGGAATTTTATGGAAGACTTGAAGATCAGGAGTAGAGTTTTAAGTGGAAATTCAGCATGGAAAACAGAGCAGTTGACATGACAACCTTAAGAAGATGCAGGTGATGTCGCTGAACTGGTCTGGAACAAGAAAAGACTGCATAGAAAGATAGGTAAAATAAAAATAAACTGTGGATTAGGCTCTATAGCCTAGTGTTTTGGGGGAGTTCAAGTTATCACAAAACCCTACATGAAATGGTGCAGGTATCCTAGGTGGAACAGGTGGCAGCTGGTGGCCAAGGATGAGTGTGCACAGCCCACCTGGGAAGGTGTCCAGGCTCCAGTTGTGCATGTTCTTATCTCTTACATTCTGCTGCTGGTGTCAGATGAACACAACCTGTCTCATTTTACAGCTGTAGTCCAGTGCAAACAATCGTGTGACCTTTATAAGGGAAAATACTTGCAAGTCCCTATTTTTTTTTAGCTTCAGAATAATTAAACCATAACCAAAGTTAAAAAGATGAGAAGGAGAACTAAGAGGAAGATCTAGAAGGAAATATATAGAGAGAATGTGGAGAGAGAAACTAAGAGACAAAAGAAGAAAAAGGAAATTAATTTTAGTAACTATAGCAGGTCTTTTGCTCCCCAAATGTTAGCCATTTATGCCAGAGCTGTAAAGCTTATAGCTTCTTTTGTCCAACAGTTTGCTAGTGGGCTTCTAAATATGAGAACTAGGCAGCATATCAAATTACAATTGAAAATAAGACTAAATTTAAGCTTGACAGTTGTAACACTGAATAGCCCTGTGGCAAGCAGACATAGTTTTTTTTTTTTTTCTTGTGTTTGTTGTTTAGATGAAGAAAAAATATGTGTCTTTTTCTCTTATCTTGCACTCAGAGATAGCTACAAGAAAGGAGGTCCTGGCTGAGGCAGCAAAAAGCCTGCAAGGAAAGGTAACAAGAAAACTTGCAGAGTGAAGTGATCAAGAAGACCTTTTTGAATGGGATCCTTGACTGAAGAGAGAGGCAGTTTGCTGCAATGTGATAGTGGCAGCAGAACATTTCCGTGCCTTTGAAGAGGGGTATTCATATGGGTACCAAGGGACACAGATTTTTTGGATATAGAAAGGGAATTTCAGTAAGAAAGTTGCGTGGAGATGCAGATGGAGAACACTGGCAGAGGTGCTAATGGTGACAGAGTACAGGGGCTGGACTACAGGGCTGTGTGGATTTCTCCTTGGGGACCTCCCCTTTAGCTCATCTCTGCTCTTTCCTGCAGACTGCAGGGCTCCACAGGTCTCAGCAGTTCCCAGGACACTGAGGTGGCCACTGCTGACTAGGGTAGCTCAGAAGGTGAGCATCTTCCACTGGGTGCATTATCTATTTCTTTGCTCACCAGCAGTTGCACATGAAAGGGAGTTAAACTCCATCTACCTGAGGAGAAGCCTCCATCTTTCTTTGAAATTCCCTGGTGTAAACTGTACTTTGAGGTTACTTGCCCACTTGCTGCTCTCTCCCAGCAGCTCTTGGCTCTGTGTGTCTAGGCCACTGCTGAGGAACATCTCAGCTAGGATCAACCCAAGGACATCTTGTATTTAAAAATAATTTGCAAATGTTCGAGCCCATGAGATTTTCTGAAAAATTTTACAGACAAAAATCAGCAGTGAATTATGCCAATCCACAGAATAATATTAAAGGTTTAGGCACAGTTTTCCCACTGTGAACCTTGGAAGTTGATATGCTTTTAAAACATTTAACAAGACTGTTCCCTCTGCTGTGACTAGTCTGCCTGTGGAATATGTTTTCACAAGGTGCAGAGCTATGTTAGACGGGAAACTTATTTTAGTACTCAGTTTCCTTTGTGTGACCCCTTTGACCATTTGGGAATTGGCCAGGTGTGAAGATAGGAAATGCAAGTTGAAGTGCTTTAGGGGAGCAGCCAAACTTGAAATCTCTTTTTTTCCCGGCTTCCCTCGTGTCTGTGGGTAAATGGGACCAAGACGTTGGAAATTGCAGTGCTCAGCTTTGCTATTGTGCTCATGGTTACAGAATGTGGGATATTTTTACTATGAGTGAGAACATATTCTGGAATAAAAGAATCTTCCATCAAAGGGAACTAGGTTTTAGGGAAAAAAACCTAAGCACCAAAACAAAAAAAACACCCCGCCCTTTTTTTTTTTTGTGTGTATGTACCACAAGTCAAAATTATCCGAATGTTTAGACCTGTAATTTTCAGCAAATAGTCCTGAATTAAGAGCCTAAAATCAGAATTAGGGACCTTAGAGTTTTGTCTGATGGGAGTCTACAAACAAAAAACCTATAAATGGACAATTGCAGGGACTGTCCTGATTCTGAGCTACAGAGACTTGTTCTTCTCTTTACTTCTACTGGATTTGTTTGTCTTACTGGTCTTCAGGCATCCTGTGAAAAGGGTGGGGTCAAACAGAAGTCCTTTCAGTGGGCACACAGCTGTCTTGACCACTGTCTTCTCACTGGAGCTCTGGTCCCAACTGTCTGGTTGAGCTCGATCTAATTCTAAGTCTTGTATAATAACACCCCCTGTTTTATTGTATTTGGTTCCCATGGGCCTGGTATCTCCACTTGGAGCTTGGGTGCTGCAAGGTCCTCCTGGTGTGCTGGCAGTTTTCACCCAGCTATAGGTGGTAGCACGCTTACAGAGCTGGCAGAATTAATCTGGCACTTAGTTATTGATTTTGCCTTCTAATTCCCTTCTGAGAACTGGTCCCTGATTTGGATTCAGGCCAGTACAAATGGGAATAAAAAATAATAGATTTCTCTTAAGCAAATGCTTCCTTCCAGACAGGCTTCTTAACTCCCCCTGCACCCAACACTTGATAACTTCAGAGGAATTTGGGACTTGCCATCTTGTCCCAGCTCATGGGAACATGGGAGTTTTTTTAAAAGGTTTTAAATAGCTTTCCTCCTATAATTCCTCCAGTTATCCTACAGTTCTCTGTTGCTAGTAACTGTGAAGTCATGGTTAATTAAAAATATGACTTTTTTTTTTTTCAGTGTTGGAAAATTGTGTGAAAAACTGCCCTTTCCCACAGCAGGGGACTAAATGGGCTCCTTGGCATCTCTGCAAGGTGCCCCCTTTGCTAAGGTGTCCGCAGGCATACACTCACCGCCTGAGGACGCTGCAGCTTCCTCCAGCCAGGGCTGTGCAGCCAAGGAGGAGGTGGACTGATCATGGACTGGGTGTGTAAACTTCACAGGAAGCCCAGGAGAAACCCCAGGCTATGGCAGTCTAAGTACCTGTCTACCAAGTACCTGTCAACTAGCCAGCCAAAACCGACTTTCAAAAGATGTTTTCCTTATGGAATTCTGCACCCTGAAGATAATGATATGTGATAACAGCAATAAAAAAATTCACATCACAACATCAACTCATAAAACTTACTCAAATGAACAGAAAAATAAAAGCAGTGCTGAATGGTTAATTAAAATGCAGCAAATAGAAAGGCATACATAGTTCTTATTATCCAAATGCTTCATCAAGTAAAAAAAAAATTTGCATGGTACTGCTTTGTGGTTTTATTCCCCTGCTACTAGGTCACGACCTGATGTTTTCTACAAGATTTTGAGGAGTACTAGTTACTATTATAATAGATTAATAATATTTAATAATATAATAATATTATGGTTTCCAGGAAAAGATTTTGCATATCATGAAGTTGTTCAGTCTCCAGGAAGGTGGAAATTCAAGCAGATACGTATGCCATAGAGAAGTGCTGCATATTTGCTTGTTTGGAGAATATCCTGAACAGGAAACTTTGAGTGACAGGTATTTTTTTGTTTGTTTGTTTGTTTAAATTCCACTGGTGGATGAAAAAGAAGTTGGTTTTGTTTTTTTTTATTTTGTTTTTGGGGGAGTGGTGGTTTTTTTTTGTTTTGGCTTTTTATTTTTTTTGGAAACAGACCTTAACTTGAAAATGCATTAAGAAAAAGCAAGAGGAGTCAAAAATTAAGCTAGGACACATGTCATGCATCATTACATATCTGTCATGCATCATTACAGTAGAAATACATCTCCCTGACACCAGAGCCATGGCTCTTTACCTACAAGTGACAAATCAGCTGTTCTAGGGGAACAAGAGGCGGGTGGAAAATGGAAACAGGCTCAAGATATTTTACTACCACGTCTGGTTCCACGTCTGCTACCGTTACCATCAAGTGCATAATTAATTGAACCTAGAGCTAGCAGCTTGTTTGGGCAGCAGCAGGGTTTTGTCAGTCCTCAGGGCAGCCTCCCAGAGTCCCAAAAAGCTGTTCAAGGGAAAAAAAAATGGCTTTGCCCTTTTGTGCCTGGAATCCGGATGTCTGGCAGAGGGGCAGGGGCGGAAGGGAGTTGCAGCCCTGCATTGTCCTGCTCCTGTTGCTGACACACCCCGATATCCTTCTGCTGTGCAGATCCCTTTCAGCTGCCTGGCCTTAGCACCTTTGGCTATGGGAATAGCTGAACGCTTTCCCTCGTCTACTCCCTACCGCCGCAACTGAAGAAATCGCATGCTCACAGGACTTTCTAAAATATATAGCCTTGATATTAATTTTGATTTTAAAGGTCTTGCTGGTTTAGACTATTTTCCTGACTTGCTTTACTTGGGCAGTCTCACCTTTGCACATCCACACTGCCACACCCTCCTGAGTGGCTTTGGTGTTGCAGGTGCCAGAGAGCTGCTCACCCACCACCCACTCGTGCTTTGTCCCTCCCTCCATCCCCAGGAGTCCTGCTCTGCACAGTTCTGAGTAACTGCAGCATCTGCTCTCCTTCACAGCTCTTCCTGCTCTGCCAGGTCCTTCACTGGCACTGCCCCAGCCCTACTCCAGGTCCTGATGGTCACCAAGATGTTCATTTCTATGTAAAATATTTCTGAGTGTTCAAGGTCTTCTGGACAGTGATTGCAAGCTGGAGAGAACTTGAAGGACACTTTAGTTTTGTGTACACTTCAAGTCAAGGAGAGAGCCCTCACACCTATGGGTGCACTGTGCATGAGAAGACAGCCAGGACCAGGGCTCTGCAGCTCCAGTGGCAGCATCTCAATGCTCATCAACTTGATACACAATTTTTTTCACAAGTTATTGGGGCATTTAGCAACACTGATGGAAATGAGCTGAGGAAGGTTTGGTTTTAAGCCATATTTTGTTCAAGGTTTTTTTTTACTATTTCCGAGGAGTGGTTGCAAATATAATTCTTTGCTTCTGTCTGTGGAAGGGCTTATGAATTCTGCTAACTACTGCTTTCAATCATGTATTTCCCTCACAGAACAAGGACTGAGGGGGAGATTTGCTAAAGAGGCATCATCAAAGTGAAAACACCATCATTCATTTCCAGTCAAAAGAAAAATAGTGCTGCCCATGGCCCCTCAAAGGCAGGCAGTGGTTCTGCAGCTGGCTGCTGCTGGTAAGGGTGGGGTACACGCTGCTGGCCAGTGCAGGCTTCTCACTGCTGTGCATTCTAGACAGACCCATCAAATCCCCTGTACTGAGCATGAGGTAAGAATATTTTGATCCCATCTCATGCCCTTGCTACCTGTTTGCTTGCATCTCATACGCTTAGGTTACAGGGACACCACCATCATCCCACCCAGTCATGTACTGGGTCCTGCTGGGGTCATCTGGGATCTTGGGTCTGCCTAAGATGAAAGCAGTTATACACAGAAAAGATATGGGGACATGAACAAATATACTGTAACACTTGCTCCTGAATGCATCCAGTATTTTAAATTAGTCTCTTTGCTCCCTTGTTTCCTAGGCTGTTGGTTCTCCTTTGTTGTCTCTCTGTTACAACATTTCTGCAAAATTTCAATCTCTCTTCATACCCTCACTTTCTTTTTTTTTTTTTTTTTTTTGGCCATTCAAACAGCAGTCAGCAGTGTTAGCCTGTGGTTTTAAAGTCTTTGTGTGGTAACAGGAATCTGTGATCTGTAGTGCCATGAGGATATTTCTGTATGTAGCAGTTTCAATGGCCAACTCTCTTTATTAGTCATTATTTCTAGATGTCCTGCCATGAGACACACCCTTTTACCCCTAATTTCACATTTCCTTTCATATTTTTAATATGTTTTCAGGATACCCTTTTCAACAAACCAAACAGATATGTACATAAATGAAAGGTGACCTTTACGCACAAGGAAAGAGTTCTCATGAATTGCAGGAAGTAATAGACTATATGGGAAAAGCACCTTCTGCTCTTTTTTTTTTTTTTTATGTACAGCATTTCCTCCAAAGTCCATGACTGTAAAACAGAGCCTTAAGTATCAGCCAAAAGTAGACTCCTGAGTATTTCATATTCAGCTTTACACAGCTCCCTGACTTTTGTCCTTCGACAAAAGGCTGGAGTCTGTTAAATTCATCTGCTCAATTTGAAATGAAGGCCATATTAAATAGACTTCATTGTACACTTCTGTAGATAGAAAATGCTTTGGGGGTTGTCTGAATGTCAGCTGCAGCCATCACTGCTATTCGGTATAAGTAAATGCCTATTTAACCAGTCTTTGAAATGGAATGTGATTGACAGACTTTCCATACTCCCATTTCCATTATTTCACCTATTCACTCTGTTTTTCTAAAAAGTCATAAAATACAGATTCTGGCTTCGAAGATATACATCCCAGGACTGCTCTTCCCTCTCACCATCTCCAATACTTCCCTGGTTTCCTCTGCTAACATGCTCTTACCTCCCAATAATCTGGCTTTTCCTTTACAACCACTCTGTATTACAGGCATTCGTTTACTTCCAGTTAGGCTATTTTTCTTCATCCTGTGATTGTCACCTTGGTGTCCACATAAACCATCCCAGCTCTACCTCCCAAATGTTTGTACCAAGCACAAATACTCTCCTTTCAGATAAAATGGCAGAAACACCTCCCTGCTCTCACAGGTTGGCAGGAAGGGGTCTCATCTATTCCTCCCGACAAGCATTGAATACCTGAGATTGTGTGCTTTGTGCCTCTCTCTCCCTGATGCTGCTAAAATGTTTTTTTATATATTTTTCCATCCTTCTATGAGCCAAATAATGTTTGAGGAAACCCTTATCTTTCTCTTTTCCTTATATGTATGTTGTAATAGCTAAAGCTTGTTGAAGTAGTACTTCTGTAAAACCTTTATTTCTGACCCAGTACTCCCATTTGTTATTTTTGATGTAGAGAGAGAGAGAGACATAAGAAGTGGGCTTCACAATGCTTCTTCTTTAACAGAAGGATGCTTGTTTATCTAAGGGCTAGGATGTTTGATCCTTGGTAAATTGCTGTGCTTTCTACTGGGAATGAAATTTTCAGACAAGAATCACATTCACAAAAATTCTCCAAGTCCAATAACAGAATAATGAAAAATGAAGAATATGTTTTTAGTATGAAATTTGAAGGTGTGCTTTTACTATCCAGCTGACACATATGTAAGCAACAGCAAGGACAAAAGCAGTGAGGGATATTTGTGAATATATTACAAGCAGCAACTCTGACACCTTCCAGAGTCACTATGCCTTGATAATGTACTAGAATATTGCCAAAATTTTTTGTCCTTGACTCTTACCAAGTGGCATTCTGAGCCATCTACACCTGTACTCAGGTGCATGAGAGCCATGTACCCCTGGTCACTGACTTAAGTAATTTTTCTATATCCTTTTCAGATGTATCTGCTTTTCAGATGCACTAATGTGAGGCAACTGGGAGAAAGCAGTAGTTTGCGGTATATCAGATTTTCTAAAACATTTTCAAATAATTTTCTCAATGTATACATATAATAACCACACTTTCCTGGACTCATTTTTCATGGCTGCATGCTCACAACCTACCTACCACTTCTAAATGCAAACTGCTCAGTGGCATAAATCTCCAGTTACACAGAATACAGAAGGGAATCAAGAGGAGTGGGACAGCAGAAAATCAAGATCAGATTAATTCTTTTCACCACAAAATGCTCACTTTCAAAAAACCAACCAACCAACCAAGAACAAAGAAAAAAACAAAAAACCAACAAAACACCATAACCAAAACAAACAAACCTCCCCCAAAAAAAAATCCCACAGAAACTGAAAAAAAAACAAATCAAGCCAAGGTCATATTAAACAATTTCTGAAAAAAAATAATATGATATAAAACAGTTTTAAAAAAATCACTTCATTAATATGTGCTAATAATATTGATCTGGGAAGTCATTGCTGGAAAAGATAAAAAATTAGAATAGTGTTGTGGGGATGATTTCTTCTACTCTTTGCTAACATGCCCCTTAACTCAAATGATGTTAACCTTCTTCTAGTGTGATGATTTCTGTTAAATTTATTTGATGAAGGTGTACAAAACCCATGGTCATCCTGATTCAGTGAAAGGACTGATTCCTAGAAGACAATAAATAATGGCATCAGGCCCAGCAGATAGACTATTTTTTCACACTTTGTGCAAAAGCATATACCTGGTATATTTAAAATGGTACACTTTTAGTTGTAATTTCTCTGTTCAGTGTTTTTTCCCTCCAGATGAAGAGTAAAGTGTGCCTGTTCAGAGATTCTTTATGAGGGCAATGTAATATTTTAGAATGGCTCTTTCCATCTTGATGTTGTGTGCACACATTAATATGCCATTTCCCCCCTCCTGTTTAGCTTTAGAAAATTTGGATTTTATTTTTATTCAACTTCGGAATCATTATTACATATTCAATTATTTTTCTGTTTGCTTTTAACAAAGCAAATAGATACCAAACAGCAACTGCTCAAAAGTAAATTTGCATAAAATACAAAAATAACTCTAAAATTCCAGCTCCTAACCTTCTTCTGTAATCAGTCTTGCTACATTTAAAGTAAGATGACGACTGCCAGTATAATACTCCTAACTGAAGACAATTCTTAATGCACATATTTAAACAATTTAAAAATTAGTCTTGCTTTTACTTACAGTCATTTTAATGTCTCCAATGTTTTTTTCCTGCCTCTGATTTCCATTTTTATCTGTGAAATCATCCCCATAGGGATCCATTGATCTGTCCTTTTGATATACTGCCTGTTTCCATTATGGTTGTGAAAGACAGTTTCAGTTTAAGAAAAGGTTGATATTATTACAAGTCACATAATTTCAGTCCCAAATTCAGTGTTATGAGAATCACTTTGACTTGTTCAGTTCAGTGCAGAATAGAACAATAAGACAGGAGTCCTAATGCTCAGCAAACTGAAACCAAAAATAATCACCAAACTCCCCTGAACCAGAACAGCTGAGAGTTACTCTCACAAAAGCCTTTTCCTGTGGAACAAAGTAGACTAAAAAAAGAAAACACAAGGTCATCCAAAACCATTTTTTTAATCTTTCAATAATCATGTCCTCAGACTTTCCTGGTTCATTCTGTGTAGTTTCAACTCTCAAGTGACTGAATGAATGAAAATGAAGAAAAAAGCTCCTTTTAAATGGAGGGGGCTGCTGTAGCAACCATGAATCAGTTCACAAACCCATGGAAATTCTACAGAACGTTTGTGTAATATAGAAATGTTTAATAAAGTACTTCATTAAAAACTAAATTGTCACTTTGATTTCTTTTCAATACCTTTGGTTCACCATTATTTTACTTCAGAATTTCCTTTAATGGTATCTAAAACATTCAAAATGTTTGAGGGAGTCAGAATCTAGCTGAAATATTTTCATTAGCCAAAAGCATTTTGTCATAACAAAGTCTTCTGACTTTTTGTGGTTGATTGTGTTCTTAATTTGCCAGAACTTAAAATAGATTTTTCAAACTTACATGATTTTTTAGAAATCACAAATGAGAGAAAATTATGTCTTTGCTTGATTCAATTCTACAGAGGGATGTTTATATTAAAAGTTGCGTGAACTGATGGGCTTCTGATGAGCTTTGGAAATTTACTGCTCAAGCTGGTGCTTGGTCTTGCTTAAATTCCTGAAATTTGGGGAGGTCTCTCTTTGGACCCAATTGCTGTAAGGGTAACAAGGTTGGTGGAAAGGCAGGGATACATCCCAGATGACAGGGACGAGAACTGCAACTCTGGCAATACTCCTGTCTCTTGTCCAGTCTGCACTCCCCTCCCCTGTAGCTCATTTCTGCAGTTGATACGTATGTCAGAAAAAGGGAGCCATTGTCCCTGCACACTGCTATGTGTAGAAACAGAATTAAACATGACTTTATTCTTAATCTGGAACTACTGGCTACACTTCCCACATCTGTATTGTCCAGGATATTTCTTATGTGCCTGTTCTCCCTGGCCTCCAGGTCCCCACTCGAGATACCAGCCAGCACTGCAGTCATCAGGACACACACAGTGCATAGCAGATTAATTTTGTACCTGCAGATACAGAATAAGACAAAACCAACAGAAAAGGTATAGTAGCTCACCGTACCAGTAATGCCATTGGGTTTTAGTACAGCTGATCTTTCATATGCTAAACGATCCAGATCAGGCCACAGAAACATTTCAACATGCACAGAGTTCATGGCCCTTGAGAAGAAACTTACCCTTAGGAGAAGCAACTGTGGATCTGAATGCATTTTGCAGTGCAACTGCAATCAGCAGATGTAAGGGAGAACTGCAGGCACACATAGGGCTCAATTTTAGTCTGCACATTGCAGGAAAAGCAGCATTTTTGGAGGAGGTGACTGCCCAGCCATCCAGCATTTGATTCTGCACCAGTGAAGAGGCACTTCCTAACTAAAGAGCAGTGCTGTGTACGTTGTGGTTCAAGGCCTCAAAGAATTTCCTGTGGATTCATTGTGAAATAATATAAACCAAAATTGGTGTAACATACAGCTCTTGTCCTATTCATACCTATTTTCAGTGTATATCTTCGTCTTCTAAATGAAATCTCCACTGGCCAAACAATCTGACAGCTGACTGGGACTGAGTCTGGATGGGCTTCTAATCATCTAGATTTCCTCTAACACCTGTAAAGTTTCAGAAAGGTCAAAGTCTCCAAAAGGGCAGGGTCACTCTTCACACTGCCTTCTTTCCCTGGAGAAGAATGGAATGCAGCTATCACCGGGGTTTTTTGACTACCTGTTATTGGGGTCACCTCTGTCTTGTTTTCTTCTTTTTGCCTGGGCTTTCTCTTTTTCTGTCACAACTGTACTGTAAAGCAGTGGACAGAATAATGAGAAATATCCCCTTTTGAAAAACAGAGTCATATAGCCCCCAGACTGTCAGAAGCACTGTCATTCTGGTGTCCTGCACTCTTTCCTCCTGTCTAAACATCCCGTGAAAGGCTTATAAGCTTGGGGAGCAAAGGGTGCATGAGGATTTAGCTGTCAAGAACTGTTCATTTGATCAAGTGCAGAGGCATGTGTATGTGCATGCAATGATTAATTAGGAACATATCTTAGCAGGACAAAATGGTGTAGAAGTTCCTCTGATAGCTAAAATGACTTGGAGAAAAAAGTTTTAATTTGTTGTAGGTTTTACACTGATAAATTGTGTCTCCTTTGCATGGGGTCCTCCCTTTTTCATTCTTCTCTGCTGAAAAGTGTGCCTGGAGTCTGGTTTGATAAAGACAGGAAATTCTTCAGTAAAATGTCCAGTGTCATTTCGTACCAGATGATAGGAAAGATGGCAATTCTACTGAAGGCAATTAAATACATCTTTTAACCAGCTGTTTATTTGCAGCCTGTGCAGAAAGAAATTATAGTACATTGACTTGAAACAAAAGAGAGTTGAAACAAATGGGTACCAAAAGCTAAGAAATAGACTAAGATCATAAAATATTCTGAATTGAAAGGGACCCACAAGGATCATCAAGTCCAACTCTTAAGTGGATGGCTCATGCTGGGATTGGGCCCACAACCTTGATGTTATTAGCACCCTGCTCAACCGAGCTAAACTCAGGGTCAACTAAAGACATTTTTTTTTTTTAAGTTGTATCCTTACACTTCTGACAGACCATTAAATCTTCCTGACAGAGGAAAAAATATAGCCTTAAACTTTGCATAGGAAGCTGGAAACATACTGCTCTGCAGTACAAATATTTTCTTCCTGAGAGCACAGTAAACTCCTCAGATGGCTGGATTCTGAGCTGTACAAATAAAGCCTGTAATACAAAAACAAGAAGGTTGACAAGTCTAGTCATCCTTTTCTTTTTCTCCATGACTTTTTGGGTGGTCTCAGAAATCATGTCCTTGAGTTTTTCCATCCATAGCAGATGGAACACGGTATTGAATCTTTAAGACACTTTAATTATTTCCCTTAAAAATGCTTGCTGAATACTTAAGTTGAGCAAGTAGTCTAGGAAACACATGACTAATAAAAAGGCAGAATATATTCAGTTGCATTGATTAAAAAAATCCCAGTAATTTCATTGTCATAACTTTGAGAAATATTCTGAAATAACTCCTAGGTGATTGGGGGTTCAATTTGTAAAGTGAAAAGTAAAGTAGGACATGAAAGATCTACCAAAAGGTAATAAAATTAAATCTTTTAGTCCTTTGATGTAAGAAAAATAAAGGAGTATAAAACATTATTATATCCACAGAAATAAAACACTTCTGCTTTTCAATCGCACACCAGAATGCAAATTCTTTTCTCAGCTTAATGTGGTATCTTTTCAGATTTATGTAGTAAGATCCAAATGCAGTTCTGGCTTGACTGAAAATATTGAGAATGTTTTACTGAATTCAGTGAACAGCCTTAAGAAATATTTTTTAAATTGTTAAAATAACTATTTTCAAAATTATGTATTTTGGGCCTTTTTAAAGGAAGTCATTGAAGGTTGCATTTAGTTACATTTATTTTTCAAACTATTAATGGAATTAAATAAACTATCATATTTTATGCCTACCCACTCTCCTACCCCTCTTCCCAACTGATTTTTTTTTACTTTTTAGCACCTCCACAGATTTTCCTCTCATGGTATTGCACATCAGCTACTGATTAATCACATAGCTCCAGACATATTTGGGATTCTCCCTGCTTAAGTAGAGAAAATAGTTTTCTTCTGGAAGTGGAAAGATGCAGAAATGTAAGCTGCCCTCCTGAAACCAGCAGTGTCATCTCAGATTTGAGTATAAAAGAAGGTAGAATTTATCCTGGGCTATGGTTTTATTTTTGTAAGAGAGATATAAGAGGTTTTCTTGCATGTGACGGCTGGGAAGAGAGTTACAGGGAGTTTCAGTGTGACCCAGAAACGTGTGCCCACTGTGTTTAGTAGTGTTGTGTAGGTGGTGGGACAAGAGAGATCCCTAGGAATGTGCTGAGCCCCCCATGGCATCCCTGCCAACACACATCCCATGCACATCCTCCCTGTGCTGCACACCTAGCCCCATGCCCTCTGCTGCTGGGTGGGGAAACAAGCAAGGCTGGAGGGCATTAAAGACCCTGCACAACTCCAGAAATGAATCCATTTGACACTTACAGGGTTAAGCCCGGAGACAGAGGAAGTGGCTAACATCTCCTCAAAGATTTAAAGGTAAGGTGACTCTATCCAGCTCAAGATCTGGTCAGTAGCCACTTGATGAATATTAATGATAGAAAAAATATGGTTAAACTTTTAGTCATTGCTTTATAGGCTGAGTTCTGTCTGAAATTTACAACATCAAGCAAATCAATCCTCTTTCTGTGAAGCAAAGGCTCAACCTCAAAGAGCTTTCCCTGCATCTCCGTTATGCATTATGGATCACAAACCAGAGTCATACCTGAGTGGTGGCAGGTTATGGGCATCACAGGCAGAAGGAATATGCATGCTGAATGAAATTGTGTGTTCAGCTGCACTTGGGTGAGTGGGGCAGGAGGAAAAGTAATATTCATCCATTACTCAAAATACTTCCACAATTTGCATGGGAAAAAAGTGGAATTTTATTTTCAGGGTACAAGCCAGTCTCTACACACTGCCTTTTCCTCATGTTCTGCTTGTTCTGTACCTGCCTGGAGATGGGATAGGGGTGAGTTCCTGAACATTTTTTCTCCTTTTCTGATGCTGACTGGTGCACTGAGTGGACCTGAATCGCCATAACCAGTCCAAGACTCAGAGCTCATTCTGTTTTATTTTTGCATGCACAGAGTGATTGGATGAGAAGAGTTTAGACTGTGTGTTCATTAGCCTGTAAAACAAATTTAACATATTTTCACTCGATAGACTGTTAGACAGACCCACATATGCATATTTTTGCTACAGGAAGTACCTGTCACAACACAAACAGCTGAATTAAAACACCATGTAGAGCAATGCACTTTCTCTGGCACTCACGATTTTTTATTGAGAAAAGGAATTTCAAAAAATGGTAGTTCTACAGTGTTTGGGAGATTGGCTCAAACTTACACAATGCTAATGCAACCTCTGACCTATGTTAAAGCCAGGCAGTTCCTGACATGATGTGGGTGCTCAAGCAGAGAAGAGAGCACAGAGCACTTGTCTCCAGCCTTTCTGGTTGAACACAAGGAGAGTGCTATGGCTGCTGAATACAGACTGGAGACTTGGAAGGAGCACAGGAAGAGGGGTTGGAAAGGGATGGATCACTGTGTCTGCAAAGGCAATTCAGCTTTGGCACTCTCTAGGAGCTTATCACAACATCTCCCTGTGCCTACACAAGGTCTGTATGCAGCCTCTACAACCCAAAGAAAAATCTGTATGTCATGATACATGTATGTCATGATCAGTCTGCAGAACTAGGCAGAGTTTGGGCAAAGTCTCACACTTTCCAGTCTTTCCTGTCTATTATTGGTTTTCCATTACTCTGCTTCTGGATGCCCCTGAAAAACCACAAGAACTTCCCTTCTTGTAGGGTTTCATCAGTTTTGCCTCAAAATGAAACTATCCAAAATGAAAAACAGCTGGATCAAAAAGAAATCTAGTAAGCAAATAAGCAAACAAATCCAAACCTTCAAAAATTAATTTTAATTTTAAATATAATTCTGTATCTAATTTTAATTCTGTATCTGGTTTTGGCCACACTGTGTATTAATTTTTAGATATTTTTCTTCCTGTCAGTTCATGTGTTCTTTGCAAGAAGAATCACATTTTGTTTTAGTCTCTTACCAGTCTCTGATCTGTATTTCTGTTTTGCTGCCATTGGGCAACTGCTTTGCCACTATGTTCCTGCTTATGTCATGAGACCATACTGCTGGTGACTTTCGGCTTAAACTCAGACTTTTGGTCAGCACCTAGTAAAAAAAAAAAGTCTTGCTTCTTTTTATTTAGGATCTGAAATACTTTTGTCACTTAGGTTGATGCAACACAGAGAGAGTTTGCTCTAAATCCTCTGAAAAACTTTGTGCCTCTACTATCCCATTAACCAGTTTACACTTTAAGGCAGGTAAAAGGACAATTCGAAAAATCTCACTTGAACTGAGGAGAATATGATGAATCAATAATTAACACTGTTCACATCCAATAAGTTGAAATTCCTGCATACAGAGTGTTTCGCTTGGCATATCGTGCTTGTCAGGTCCATTTTCAACTGGAGCTGCCAGCCACTGATAGAACAGACTTACAGCAGGCGTGCTGCAGGTTTTTGTATCAGGAGTGGGCACTAATTTTACAAAGTAAGGACACAGGAATAACTCAGAGAAAACAAAAATTCCAGAGCTGGACTGCTGGGACACGCCTCTGGATAACTACTTTTAATACAGATTATTGAAAAATAAACTGCTCTGTGCTAAAGGGAACAAATTAGGTGCATGTAAAGGACAGGCGGCTGGCGGCTGGGGAGTGAAAGTGGATTTTTCCAAAGGAAAGGCAGAGCCTGACAAGCTTTTCCCACACCGCTCCCCCGTGAGGCCAGCCTGCCGTGAAAGAGCCACATTTTGTGCGTGCCCGGCGCTGGGCCCCTCCCGGCGGGCGCGGCTGGCTCCGCGGGTGGGAGCCCCGGGAGAGGCCGCGCTCCAGCCCCGCCGTGAGGGAGGGCGCGCTGCGCTGCCGGCCGCGCCGCTCCTGAGCTCTGCTGCTTTCTGTTTTAGCCTCTTTGTTTTCCTTGTCCTGCTGCCAGCGGGGCAGACAGTACCGGCAGTCAGGGAGCAGCTGCCTGCCGGAGCTCGGAGGCTCACGTCACACAGGCAGGGCTGCCGGGGCGCAGCCAGCCAGCGAGGGGGTGAGGTCAGGTGAAACATTAGCCACGTTCTCTTGGCTTCCTGCCAGGGCCTTTCAAATATTTCTTTATGTGCTGCTGATGCAGTGTTTGTTTGGCATTTAAAAGGTACGCTCGGACAGGATTTCACAACGAGCTGCCATTTTACGGTTCAAAACGCATGCGAGCTTGTCACCCATGGAAATGTGTGTCTCCATGAACCCCTTCCTCTCCCCTCCCTCGGGGCTTGCAGCAGAGCCACTCCAGGCAGATCGATCATGAGGACTGTGTAAGCGGCTAAAAATAATGCTAGTCATAAAAGTCTGGAAGCTGTTGCTCATTTTGGGGTTTGAAGATTCCAGTGTCGGTCGATACCAATGACTGTGCTATCTGGACAGTAGTAGATAAGGGTCAGATGTTCCTCTAAGGTGATTAACATGACTTGCAATCCTCTTCCTCAATGCCTGTTGCCCAAGTGTGTCTCTTCAGTTTCCCAGGTTGCAGGGACCAGGCAGATATTCTTGACAGTTCGTCACAAGCAGAATTTCATCCTAGATTCAGAAAAATAGCGTTGGAAGACACAATGACTGAGCCTGTATCCTGCATCCTGACAGATGCCAGTCAAACCAGTTCTTAAAGACTTCACCAGTGCTGCAGGCAACGTGTGCCACTGCTTCCTTGTCCTTTCCAAAGCTTCTCTTTATCCAGATGGGAGCATGGGCCAGGTTCTTTATCTACCTGTCCAGCAACATAAAGGCGGAACAGCATGTTGCTACACTACTGGTGACTTGCAGAATGTCCTGTAGACAGTATTTCCTCCAGGTCAGGGTGGGGATGGTGAGGAGGATAGTTTGATAAAGCCTGAAGTGCAAATTCAAATGGCTGAAATACATCTTGTGCCCAGGATAAACAACAGAGAGGTCAGAGAAGTGAGCAAATGCAGGGATGAGCTTTCACAGCTTGCGTAGGGTTGTATCTTAATTTTGTACTGGGATTTGTAATATCATTGTCAAAGGAGACTAATGTACTGAAGATGACACTAATGAAGTGCTATTCTTTAAAAAAAAAACAAATTTGAGTACTCAGGGATGAAGTATTTTGTTTAATCTGGACTGGCTCTTTGACAAATTTTGTTGGCTGAACCATTATGTTAGTGCTATCTTAACACCATGAAAATGGGCAGAGGTTTTTGTTATTATTTGTAAGGAATAGGTAATATTCTGATTACCTTCTAGGCAATTTGCACTGGTTTTGAGCTCGTTTTTCTTTTTCATCTCCTGAAAGATATGCAAAGAGTAGCTTGAGAAGAAACACACACACAGAGGTTACCAAGAGAGGTCACTGCAATATCCTCAGACGCATTCACAAAGGCATGAGACAACACTCTCAAGGTTGATCAGAGGGGATCACTGCCTGCCTTGTAGGGTTTAGATCTCACACAGGACTCTAAACCCCACAAGTGAAGAAAACTGTGCGCTGTCTTAATCATGGAAATGATTTTAATATCATGAGGTATTTTTTAAAAGTCTATTTTTTTTTCTTGTGTGTGTAAGAGAGAAAGGCAGTGTATGTTGCCAGTTCTTCTGGATGGACAGAGTGATACCCTCTTCTGTAACAACTCTGTCTGGCTTCCTGAGAGTAGGAAGTTTCCAGCTGGCCCTCAGACTCTTAATTTCTAATTAATTTATTCTAGATCCTACCAGCCCACATCTGCCCTCTTCTCTTGCTCAATAATTAGTTATGCAACCCAAGAAAAACATGGTATTAATTACAAGGATCTTTTTTAAAAGTCTATCACTAAAATCTTCTTGCCTATCTCTCCCACTCCTGCTGGTCCTCTATTCCCTGTCTCAGGGTGGAAGAATGCATTGCTGGAGATGTTTCACTTGGCTGCCACTGCTCACCTGGTGCTGGGGGATGGAGAGTGAAGGGGAAGCAGAGCATAGCATGACCCACTTTTCATTGACTGATATCCAGAATTAATCATCTCACATGTCCTACTGCATAACATGGATCAAAGGGCTTCCCAGCATTTGTTCCTGTTTGAACTATTGATTTTCTTTGCATAAACCAGCCAAGTTTAATTAAATTATGCACAGTGATAAAGAATCTACCTCTGCTCCATGTAAATTGCTCCAGCAGGTAATTTCTCCTCTTCGCTGAAACCACATGCTTTATTTCTAGGGCAGATTGTCCAGACAGATGTGTGTGAGACTCCATTCCAAAATGTTACTTCAAATACAGGTACTCCTAAATTACACCTACATGAGCCTTTCTCTTTGCTGTACTGAAGAGATTCACCTTGTGAAAACTCTTGCTGTAAGACACATTTTCCAGTCCTCAGTCATCCAGTGAACTTTCATCTGAAGCCTCTTGACTTGTATGTGTGAGCCCAGAACACTTTTAAACTAAGACTGGTTACAGACTTTGTCCATAGCATCCAGAGTTCCCAGGTTGATACACACAAGGGTTCCTTTTGTTGAAGCAAACATTTCTTCCTGTTGAGTTAGCTGCCCTGGCCTCCCTTCAGACTCACTGCTTCTAAGGGCTCCATTAACCTGTGAGGATGACCTGAAAGGTTTGTCCTCTAATGAATGACTTTCATTTTGGCTGCACTGAAGTTCGTATCAAAAATTTGTTGCCTATGTGCAGTTTTCCAAGCATGTCACATTGTTGCTGCTCAGGGACCTGATTTCCTCTTTATTGACTGCTTATCATTTCATGTGAATTTGAGTGTGTCCGTACTCACTGAGCTATCCAGATACTTCAGATAAAATACTTAAGAGGAATAAAGACCCCCTCTCCATCCCACCGGTGCTCCTGAGGCACAAGGCTCAATCTCATATCTTAGACTTACTTTAATTTTGTCTGCCTAGTAGAGATAACACAGCTCTGGAGGAGAACTTCTAGCTCATCTCTCTTAATGAATGAGCAAGTGCCAAATTTGCTAGGCATGACTAGCTACATCAGTGGCTTGTAGGCTAATGTCAGCCCTGGTGGCATTGCCATCTGATTTTTCTTGGAAGAGATGGGGAGTACCACTAGAACTGTTCCTGTAGGGAGCCTTTCTAAATTACCACACGAAACCTCCTCATGCTACTGTAATGCAGACTAGAGATCAACCTGCATCTCCATCTCCACAGCTCTGGCTGCAGCAGTGATGCCTGATGATGGGTGAGGGTGGAGGCAGCTTTTTGCAGGTGACGCTGTCTGCTTGTGTGGGTTGTGCCACCGGAATTAAGTCCCAAAGCTGATAAAAGTGAGCTGCTGGTTAGTGTAGGAGATAATTGGACTCCCCTGCAAGGCACAGGATTGTGTGTGGTGTTCTGCATGAAATTCAATGCTGAGGTGTATTCAGAGTGCATTGACTAGACAACCCTTCAAGAGACCTTTATGCTAGGATTCCTAGTCTGGAGTTACCGTTCAGCTGAGCATGGAATAGGTACTGAGGTCAGCATGTGTGAGATGGTGCTGAGTATGGGCTGCACAGAAGCCTAGGAATGCTGAGATGCAATAGTGAGGTACCAAATGTGTATGGGAAATACCAGGCTTGGTTGCAAGTGCCTCAAACAGTTTGAGCATTCCTCCTCCTTTCCCTCCCCGCCCCAGACACCTGTATCTTTTATAGGATCTAGCCATGGTGACTTTGACTGTTAAATAGAAAAGATGTTAAATATTGTTTCCATCCACGCTAGGGCTCTACTTGTTCACTTTTTTCACCATCCATTCCTCTTCAGCTGCTTTTCATCACTTCAACCTTTTACCTCAGAGTGGTCCTACTATTTCAGGTCTTTGTTAAAGTGTAACTGGTCATGAACACAAGTCAGGTTGTGATCTCATTTACTTCTGCAACCTTAACAGAGCTTCTCTGGGTTTGTAGTGATGTACAGGAGAATAGATCTTCTCCACCCTGCTGCATATTTGCTAAGTGCTAACAGCTTATTTGGCTGAGTACAGAATGCAGACAACAAAAAGACTGGTGCGTAATAGAAAGCTGTTTTCTCACAGATGCTGTTGCCTGAGCTGCTTGCACTGAGCACTGCAGTTATGACAGAGTCTCCTTCCACAGCACCCTTACAGTCCTCAGAATTACTGAGAAATTTTTTCCTTTAAATACCCTGCTAACTCCTAGATGTCTTGCTGACTTGCATGCAATCATATTGAAATGTCGACATGATGTTAATATTTAACAATTATCACCAGGAACTTCTCGCACCTTTTCCTTAGAAGATACAAAGAAGCCCAACGCCCACCTGTTCCTAAATCCCTGTCATCAGTTTGAAGCAGATTTAGGTGATATGTTGGACCTTTATCAGTTATTATCACCTGCAATAGGCCCTGGCATGGACTGCCCTAAAATATGCTTTCCCTGGAAGCCTTCCAGATTTCTCCAAGCCAGAGAGAGCTTGTATTGTGCAAAACAAGAAGTGAAAAAACAAAAGCTGGGAGGATAAAAAATAGCTCAAATGACTTAATTTCTGTTTCAATTCCAAGAATATATGAGGCCCCTGATATTTCCCGCATACAACTCCTTTCTCTGCAGCACAAAGAGGATATATTTTAAACAGTACTGTTAAATGAATTATATGTTGCTACTGGATAATGGTCTGCTGTGGAGAGATAATTGTTGAGACAAAGCTGAGGTATTTATTGAAGATAAACATTGAGACAAAGCCAAGATGTTTATTTTCTAAGCACCAGACCGTAATGCAGACAAAACATATAATATCATTAGCATTATTCCTAATGTGTTGGAAGCCTGAACATGCCCCATCACAAACTCTTGTTAACTTGGCAGTGGCAGAACTGGGACTCAAATGAGAAATGCACGCAGGCTGATCCAAGTACTGATGCCAGAGGGCAGCTCAGTTGACCACATCAGGGGCAGTGCCCAAGTGTTGCCCTCCTTGGCCAGTGTCTGCCCTTCCGTAGCTCAGGGAGATGGCAGAAGTGCTGCCTGCAGACTTGATCACTCACAGGTCAAGCATCAGGAAGAATACATTTATTTTTCATTGGTTTAATGACAAACTAAAGCAAAACATTTCCTGATTCTTCAGGTTCATTTGAGGTAATGAAACCATGGGAAATATAACCAGCCTGTCGTCAGATCAGTATTTTACAGTTTTCAAAACTAATTTTATAGATACCTTTGAATAATTCATGCACAGGTTTGTATCTGAACATTGGTGAAGTACAGGCCCATGCAAGAACATGGGCAGCTTGAAGCAGAAGCAGGGCCTGATCCCATGTGGTAATGAAGAAGAATGGGCTCTGTGATACACCTGGGTGGTGTGTGCAGCTGCCCTGGCGTGTTTGGGTGTGGTGGGGCTCCTCTGGGTACATGCTGGAGCAAGTTTGCTTTTGTGAATGTCCTGTGGAAACTGAGAGCTGTGGCCATGTTGGCTTCTAGGAGGGGATCCCAGCAGGTGAGGAGTGCCCTTCTGTCCTAGCCGTAGCCACACTGTGACTTGCAGCACTCCTGAGCAGGGTCCCAGCCTTGGTGTTCACAGCAGTCGCTGGTTTTGGCATTGCACTTGGTAGCTGTAGAAAGCTGTATCAGCAGGCTGTTTTCCACCATTCTGTCTTGGGTAGGTGAAGATAATTAAACACCCAGCTGCTACTGATTGCATTGGTCATCAGGCACCTAAATACATCCATGGACTTGGACATAATTTCCTAAACTCATTCAAAGAGGGCAGCAGCATCACTGAGTATTATATTATCTAAACATGTTTCAGATTGGCTGTAAAGTGGATGTGTGCACCTACAGAAAATACCACATGCCATTTTATTATACAGAGCAGAAAGATGATACAAACTTCTTACAAGTATTCTACTTCTCAGGACTGTAACCCAGATCCTTTTTTAAAAAGATAACTGAAAATTAGGCCCTAATTTATCTCATGCCTGTGACTTGATTTTTAAAGGTACTGAGCATCCAGGACTGTCTATCAGCATCAGCTGAAGGAATAAAAACTTCTGGGATCTCCATCCCCTATAGAAAAATTAAACTATTTCCAAACAATCCATCCTTTCTGTATGCATACTGATATATTGAAAAAAAACCCCAAACCCTAAAGAAAAACCCCATGTAGTTCTTTATTTGGACTATGATGGATGGCTCTGTTATGTCTCTGTCATCAGCACTTTCCTCACTAATCCCAAATCATAGCATTGTCCTGAGAACTGCTGATTTGGTTCGTGCTGCTCCTGTGGGATTAACTACTGTGTAGCCATTAGTAGCTCACTACAGACTGCCTGTGCTCCACAGTGATCTGCTGTATCTCCCTTTCTGACTGTTTTGTGGGTTTCCTCCAGGCACTGAGGGAGATGGTGATCCCCCAGGGCTTGCCCTAAAGCACCTGCAGGCCACAGCCAGATGTCCCTTCAGGACCGACATGGAGGGGTTTGCCAGACCTGCCCCATGGGGTGTAGTCAGTATTACTGGGAGCTACGAATTAATCCTAATTGTTTGCAAGGCTGTTTGCAATGTTTGCATATAAAAAGTTGGCCATCACAGAATTACCCAGGGAACATTATGTCATCCATGCTTTTACAAAAAGTGCTGTGAGATAAGTTGAGTGGGTTACAGATGCATGTATTTCTAGCTTTTATTTTAGTTTTGCCAAACTCCCTCAAAAGTTATAATTTTGATTTTAGTTCTTCACTGAAGAAGCCGTATCTGACAGGTAGAAATTAATTATTATTATGTATTTTTGATCTTCTTAGAAGTCTCCAAAAAGATCCACGAAAGTCACTATGTAGTCATGTACACAACAACTATCTTAGACTAGCTACAGTTGTCAAAGAAAACTGACTGAAAAGATAATGATATACAAGCTAAAAAAAAATTGCAAAAGTAAGGTTATTCTCCTGATTTTGGCATTTCTTTAAATATTCATATATTGAAAGAAGAAATTCACAAGAAATATAGGATAAGAATAAAAGTTGTATGGGAATTTCTGGTAGTTCTCTGAGTTTCAGACCTTATGACTGCATGTACTGTGTTATCTCCCAAGTCATCTGTGCCTGCCATGCATTTGACAATACATGTTTTGTCAAGCCAAACAGGCTTCCTTAGAAAGAAGGAGATGACATTATTACTGCTCAAGTAGGATTCTCTGTATTTAATGCTGAGGTAGTAAAAGCTCTGTAAGGATCTTACTAAGTACAATTCACATGATGTCTTTCAGAAATGCATTTACAAATAAAGACATAAATGTAAGTTATTTTGCTTTTGAGAAATCTTAGGGTTGTTTTGCTGCATCAAACTGTAATCAATTATCAACTGCATCAATGAACTCCAGATTCGAAAAGGAAAACTGTAATTACTGGATTACTTGATGCTATAATGTTCAATATTATGATAATGAGGAATTAATTAAATATGCTATTGGACTGAGGAATCCTTGCCTTCTAGACTCAAATTCACAGAGCCTTTAATTGGGTATTTAGCAGAAGGTATATGGTATATATATACTAAGGCACTTGCTTAAGTTGTCTGACAACTTTTTGCCTAATCCTTTCAGCTTCCATACCCCAAAAAGCAGATGTGAGTCTTGCCCTCTACTCCTGAGCAGCATAGATAAAAAAAATAAGACTAAAAATAGTTGTCATTTAGGTGTGACCAATGCACTATAATAAAAAACCTTTAATCGGTCAGTGTTATAAAAATGTAGGACAAATGTGATGATAACTTTTTAGTCCTTCCTCAGACAACATTGTTTTTCCTCATGGGTCACTGAAGATGGTGAACAGCAGAAATAACATGCTAGCTGGAATTCTCTAGGAGGGACAGCACTGTACTTTTCTAGTTCAAAGTTTGTAGATTTAAAGGATATTTGCATATTCTTATTGGCCCCTTTATGATATATGCTGTTCACACCTGCAGCCTGATCTTCCACTGAGTTTCTGCAGTGTGCCTTGCAGCGGTGGTGAGTCTTCTGCAGCAGCCCCTCTTGGTGGGATGTCATCACTTTTTATTATTGTTAGAAAGACAAGGTCAAATACAGTTGGAATAGGAACTTCTGTGGTTTTTGGTGGTCTTTGGCTTATTGGAAGTTCATTCTTTAGATTCAGAGCTCTAAAACCCAGTTCTACTTCTGCCCTAAATAGCTTTTTCTTACCATAGTGATTTCTGTACCTCAGAGGACTGTGTTTGAGAGCATTGAAGCTGATTGTAGTCTTCACTCTGCAACTCGCTGTGATCTTTTGTAGTGGCCATGAAGGGTCTCAAAGGTAAAGAGCCTCAATGATGCTTGAAATGCCATAGATGACCTAGGCAGAAAGTAAGGGACAGGTCAGATTAATTCATATCCACCTGTGTCAGGTTGAGTTTTTTTGTAGGGAGAGAGTTTGGCAAACATTCCCTGCAGAAGCTGCTCTGTGTGAACAATGTCAGTCAGGAGTTCAGAGCTGCTACCAGATTAAAGACTGACTTAGCCAATAGTGTGCTTCAATACCATTACCATTAGCTGCACAGTGGCTACAAGCCCTTCAAAAAATGTTTTCCTTCATTTATCAGAACCTTCTCTTCCATTGCAAGTCAACTTCAGACATCTGTTCTCATATGCACAAAGACTGCTGACGTCACAGTTGAGGTCAAGAGGCATTTTGATGTTGGTTTTATTAAGAGTGTGTTCTCATACCCTTTGCACATGCTATTGTGCTGTTTCTTCATCAAGACATGAATACAATGTTTGCTGATTTTGAAAAAAGTGTATTAATTATGTGAGACACTGAGCCCAGCCCAAACATCAAAAGCACTTGTAGGTGCTCACCTTCTCTCTGGAGGTTTGCTTGACAAAACCAGTGGTCTGTGCTTTACCATGCATGACCATATTCTTTGTGCAAACTTGTGCTGGTCTGCATATATGTACTAGATCTGAAATAATTACAATTCCATACTTCTTCCACAAATTCCTAATTCCTAAATGCAAGCTTTCATAACTTCAATTAATACTAGAGTTATTTTCATTATCTGCATGTTGTGCTATGGTGATCATAAAATGAGAAAGATGCTTCAGTTCAAGGAGACAGAGTGGAAAGAACGACAGATCAGAAGATGCAAGAGTTGAAGAAAGAGAAAGAACTGTTAAGTATTTTTCTTCAAGCAGAAAATAATTTATAAATATTTACTAGAAGGATTCATAACAGGTTTAAATGAATTTTCACAATCTTAACAAAGTCAGCATTTGCCAAGAAGAGGGACAATCTCCATTTCTATTGAGTTTAAGCCTACTGACAGTAGTGGCTGTGTTTCTCACTTACCTGTTGTGAAAATTTGGGACATAAAACTTTTTGCTCTGTGTCTTCTAGGGGTTTGAAAAATCACAGAACTAAGCAGTTAACAAAAGTGACTCCAGACTGCCTCTGAGGTGTGAGAAGGCCTCAAGACCTCCACTCCATCTCATGTTTGAGCCCATTTTTCTCAATTGCTGCTAAAGCTCCAAAGGGGTTAAAAGGCTGAAATGAAGGGACTATCTTTTTTTAGAAAATGTAACATGTTGTAAATAGTGCTCTGCATTGCTGACACTCTTTTAAGCTCTATTGGAGGCAGTGCTTTGGACCCACTTGTCTCTCTTGAAATGAAATTATTGGTAGCATTAGCTGATAATTTATTCTAAGCAACATCAATTGCTGAAAATTACAACATTCCAGAAGGCTTATTTAAAATATAGTGTATTGTGTAATTCTTTTTATTTGTCTGTTGCACAATGTATTTGCTGATACTTGTTTCTCTCCCTCCCTCTCTCTCCCCTAGGCTATCAAACAAAGCTGCCCAACCTTACACTCATCCATCATCCTTGAGTTATTAAGAGAGTAGCTGCAGAACATTTACAAGTGCATAGGATGGATTGCTGGCTGCCTTTCAAGAACACAGTACTACAAAAACTTTGCAAGATGGCAAATTTTCTCATGTTTCCTGTTTCTTGCTCTGCTAGAACCTGCTAGAAGGAATAGTTTCTTGAATTTAGGGTTACTAATCTAGGTTGATGCCAAAGATGTTACTCATTCATGTCTAGTACCAGATTTTAATTTTATCTGAATTAAATATTTCTTTTTTGGTAACCGTGTCTTAGAAGTATTGGGATATATTAGAAGGAAGGAGGGAGTCAGGATAAATGCAGACATTGGAGGGCTAGTGTTATAAGACTTTCTCAAGGTTAGGCTTAGAAAAACCAATGCACAAAGTAGTGGTTAAGAGATTTTAAGTGTCTCACATGAGGAGTGTGACCAAATGGAGGTCAAATGGATCATACTGCATGACAACTTCTTAGTGATTATAAGAGAGATGTTGGGATGGAGTGGAGTTTCCATGTAATAATCTAAGACTCTGATCAGCAACTTAGGGTGTGCACAAAGGTGTCTATGCTGGTGCAGTACAATTTATTGCCAAAGCTTGAAGAGCTGGGAAACACAGTGCAAAGGCTCCATGCAGGCCAGCACTGAACCAGACGCAATGTAGCCCTGCGTTCTGTGCCAGCTGAACATGATTATTCTGCCTTGCAGTCCCACTTGGCATATATGCACATTTGTTGTGCTATGTGGACTTGCCAAATGAACTCAGTGCTAGTTTGGGGATCTCTGCATCATGTTCCCTGCAATTTAAATGTACCCTTGAAAAGGAAGCTAATCTGTTTGACTTCTAGAGGGGAGAATGCTTCCTGACTAGCCAGCATTGGTCTAATTAAGTGAGACTATTGGAAGACCAAAACTTGTCAGTCTGTACAGTGACTTTGCAGACAACAATATCTTGGCAGGCACTGACAAGCTGCTCCATTTGAGCATCCTATATTCTGCTCAGTGAAAAGCTCCAGGCTTTTCTTTGCTTGTTGCGATACTTGCAAATTCAGACATCAGCAAACAGTTAAGAAGTTGTTCCCAAGAGGATGCAGTTAGTGGGGACAGGACAGTGTGGGGAGAGGTTCTGGAGTCAGAGAAGCAGCCATCACAGTTAGCCTTAGTGGGAGGCAAATTTTTATAGTTAACTCTTTTGTTGTGGAGTCTTTGTTTTGAGAAGATCAAGCTCTGCTTTAGCAAGGCTGTTTGCTGATGGACACCACTATGTTGGTGAAGGCAGAAGAACTGAGCTTCGTCAAGACTGTGAGATAATTACATCTGACTGTAGGGAAGTGGAGACTGGGAGAGTCATGGGATTCTGTGGCAGGAGACTTGGAAACTAGGAGCCTGGTACCAGGAGGGGAGGCATCTGATGGGATCAGGAATGTAATTTACACAGTTATAATGACAAAATTCATAAACTTGCATTTTTAAATTATTTTCTGTGCCAGAACAACTGGCCACAAGCTTTTGTTTATCATCCCCAGTAAATCTGGCGTGTCAGAGGGCATTTAGTATCAGGAAAAGTAGCATAGTTTTACTACTAAAACATGAGTAATTTTCAACAGCTTCACATTGTGAGTTGGCAGTAACAACACTGCTTGGTGACTCCACCCTGCTTGCACAGCAGTTATCTGGCTTTTACCACTCTACTTCATGTTGTGAAGGACCTCAGCAATCACAGCACAGAACGGTGTTAAGGGAGCATTTACCAAAGTTGTTGTTTGTGAAAAAAATATCACAAATTGAGCCACAGTGACATGAAACACTGAGGATAAATTTTAGTAATAAATTCTTCTACACAGGAGGGAAGCTGAACTGTGTAGAAGAAAAAAGCTGAAAACCAATAGTTCCTCCCCGTATAGCTGCACCCTTCTCCTCCCTTTTGTCATTTTGTTTCATATCTTCCCTCTAACTTTTCTTCTTACTGTATATTGCTGTGATGCACATCACAGATGATGCCACAGCCTTAGCAATCCCTTACCTTACCTTCTGGCTCTCCTCCTCCTCTTCGTCTCAGTGACTATTATTTTCATCCAGAGATCCCATCTCACTGATTTGGCTTCTCTCTCCATCCTGGTGTGGCCTTTAACTCTAGCTCAACAGTTTCAACAAAATCCCTGGTTATCTACCTGATAACCATCAAGCACATTTCACTTCCCCTTGTTTAAGTCTCCTCCAGTACAAGCGTTATAGTTTGCTTTACTATTTGGTTCTTCCATTACTCTCAGGCCATGACTTCCCTCAAGGTTTTCTTAGCACTTGATCTAAGTCTTCAGCTGTTGTCGAGGAACTTCTGTGTTGCACTGACACCCTGAGTGCTGGCTAGCCCCGACAATAGTCTGAGGACGAATATGTCCACCAGAAGCACTGAATGTTCATAGAAGTTCACCCTGATTTTAGAGACAATTTCCAGTCTCTGGTTGGCACATCTGATTCAAAGAAAAATCAAGTACCGGTTGTCTACTTTCAAATTTGTCTTCTACACTTTATTTCAGTTCATCCCTAAGCAAAACATTCCTACCTTTTTCCTTACAATAAACCTATTTTATTGGATTATTCTGCTCACTCTTTGATTCCTAGGGTGAATTGTCTGCCCAGGTAGTCCAAGAAAAGTCTGCTCCATTTAACCCTCCTAGGTCAGCACCAACTCAGGGACTAGCTTCTTAGATGACACTTCTTTGCACTCTTCCCTTGTCAGCTTCTTTGTCAGTCAGCTTCATGCTATCATCACCCACACAGCAACTAGTGGCAAGGTCACTGTAAAATTTATACAGCTGCTTTCTTACAAATTACCCCTTATGCTTGCCTCGAAAGCAGTTCCATCTACCAGTGCCTACAAAGGCTGTGAGGCTTATGAGGCTTATTTTTTTCAGGACAAGACATGCCAGGTCAGAAGGAAACAGCACATTTTGTTTTGTCCTTTGAAATTCTTATATATCAAAAGGATCTTATTCTGATGCTATTTCCTGATTTTTTTTCGTTTCCAGTCTCCCTGTAGTTTTTCTCATCTTCCCCTTCCTGGTGAGGTCCAGAAACATTATCATTGTTTCCCATACGGGCCAAATTATGTGAAGAGTCAGAAGGTATGGTGGATGCTAATCTGGGTCACACAACTTTCACTCAATTATCTAGGCCACCCAGTCTTGACTCATTTCAGGTAATGAGTTCAAGATAAATCTCTAAGCTATTGAGAAGACAATATAACTAGCTGGTGTCTTGTTTTCTCTGTGAATGGAATTCCTAGGAATGTTGATTTCCAAGCTGATATTAGTGGGTTTGGGTTTTTTTCCATTGTCTCATGGACTAGAGCAGTCCCTTTCCATGCCAACCAAGAATGGTTGCAGGAATTTCCTACAGATTGACCATTAACATTAAATAAATGCATCAGACCTCTGTAAGAAACAGAGTAGACCATTCTTGAAGGCAAAACATCTCACTTTACATGTTGGCTGGAATTAAAAATCCTGTTGGATGATGCTAAAAACTTCAACCACCTTCTACTGAAAGCTGTTTAGGAGAAAACAAAGTTCTAATTCTCATTCTCCCTTCCTTGTTTTTAAGGTGAATTTAACTCTGTTAGAGGGAACAAAACTGAGAACATCATACAAAAATGGTCCGGTATGTTTTCTGAGAGTGCAAAACCATCTTGCTGTCTGTCCTTGGAGGACAGAATCCATCCTTAGTTGATTTGTACAGGTTACCATCAGAGCTGTAAGCTCACAAAGACTTACTGTCACTATTAAAATAAGCACATTGAAATTACAAAACACTTGAACAGAAAAACATAAATCTTGATTTGCTGTCATCAGTCCCCTGAAGTGCCTGATGCTGGCAGAACAGGTCTTTTAAAACTGTAGGCCAGCTAGTGTAAATCAGCATAAGATGTTGTGAAGAGGAAAAACATTGGTACTGCTAAAAGGTTGTTTTAGGGAGATCAGTGAGTAACTAAATGTTTAACATGCCCACTGGGATGTGTATAAAACAAAGAGTCTAACTTGAAGAGAAGAAGACTTAAATTACAAATGAAAAAAATATTATCTAGCGGCTAAGCAAGAGGCAGGCTGTGTTGCCTTCACTGGGGGTTTGTAAGAGCTGATTAGACCAACATCTGTCACACATGGATTCTAGATTCTGCTGCAGTGGAGAGGCTGAACTGCATGTGCTCTGGAGATTTCTTCAGTGCTAGCAAAGCATGAAGAAATGGACCTCAGCATTGAAACAGTTATGGATTAGCAAAACACCTTTGTCTCCTTGCTTCCTGTTCAAGACAGACCACAAGACTCACAGATTGGTTCAATCTCATGTGTTAATCCCTGTGTTATTCAGCCTGCACTTAATTTCTGAGCACAGCTAAGAGAAGAGACAGGCAGTGCATGTAAATCATTCTAGCAAATCCACTAGCAAATGTTAAATCAATCCAGTAAAATTTTAATACTCCTTTTCATGCTAAAGTGAGTTATAACTGCTATTTAACTTCATAGTTAACTACATTATATAAGTATCTAGCTATTACTGTATAACTATAAACATATAGTTATAAAATTGTATGTTAATAAAATGTTATTTGTATGTTAATAAAATGGTAGTTACTTATTAAATAGCTGTAACAGTTGTATGGTTCTTATTCAGAAGGCATTTTACAGAGTCAAAGCAATGGAAAAAGTTCCATTTGCTTCAATGAAAAATGTGTTAGAATTAAAAGGAGAATATTAGTGTATTTTGACAATTGGTGGTAGGCACAGCAGAGCCATAGTGGTAACATCTAAGTGTGTGCACTCTTTCAACGGAATTTGCCAAGCACATTACAGTAAAAAAAAATACATTTTTCCATCTTAGTCTACCATTTGACATTTGTTCTAAGAAGTTATGAGTATTTTAGTAGTGCATGAAGCAGATCTCAGTGTCATCTCTTCTATGGGATTCTCTCTCCTGGCTTGCCACTCTCCTGCATTGTGTGCAGTTTAAGGATTTATATGAGAAGAGGGATAGGAAAACCGTACTGTACTTTGAGAAGGGCATTGTAATTTCTTCAGATCTCTGTGTTGTTCAGACCACTGGAGTGAAATTGTTTTGAGGCTGGAAAATGCTTTACCACCTAGCACAGTTAAAGCTTGAGACCAAGCTTAAGCAAGGGTTTTCTCAAACTATGCCTGCAGAATGGGTTGTGCATGCATCTGCAGCCTCAGGGGCACTTCTCAAGGCTAAGCCTCAAGGCTTAGACACACCACACTGTGCGCAAGTGAAAGAGAGGGCCAGATCCCTTGTGAAGCCTAGAGGGAGGTCTCCCATTGATCTATTAATGATCAAGGCCAGGTATGAGTACTAACACACAGGTTAAACCAATGTATCTGTGTATGACAGACATAGGAAGTCCAGTGAGTGGAAAATAGTGCCCATCATAAACACACAGAAAACATAATTTAGCTTCCCAGGTTAGTATGAAAGCCCTTTTTTGAGGTTTTTAAAAGTATCCCATTGGTAGTTGACCCTGACACTTCTCTGCTAGATGGTTATACCACCATCTGTGTACCATAAATTGCTAGGCCAGTTAACATTCAATTACCTGCTGGTGTTTTGGGGCATTATTCTACTGGACAGCAGAGCCAGCTGGGGATCAGCTGTGCTTATGGGTTTAGGAGGAATGTCACACAGGCACAGCTCCACTGTTTGCAGGGCCAGCTCTGCTCTTGCAAAGGGTTCTCTGCAGTTGCGTTGCAGAGTCTGAGGACAAAATTAAGCAGCACACCCAAAGTGAGCTTACCAGCATTAAATGAGGCAGTCCTGTTTCTCCCTCCTTCCTATTTCCCCACTGTCCTAGTCTTTCCCATCCTCTTCTTTTTCACCTTGCCAATAATAAAGCCTTTATCTTAAGGAACCATGCTTGACTACAGTGGGCTACCTGCAGAGCCCCCTTGGGTCCCTATTGCTTTCCCAATACCAGGACTGCAGAGCGGGTACACTCATGTCTGGCATCACTGGTATTAAGCCCAAGGTGGTAAATCCAGCCAGATCATTGAACACTGGAGAGAAAAGCATATCTTGCTCTGTAGTGGGATAATTAGGCTTGTTATCTCTGGCAATGTGCCAGTGTTGTTAGTGCTGTTGTTGTCTCTGGGTAACCCTGTCTGGATGTTCCTGTGTCAACCCTTCCAGTACCTGTATGATCAGGTTCCTCCTATTCTCGGGAGTGTTCCACCCCTCCTGTTTCATCCTGAAGTTTCTTTGAATTGTGCCACTTGTCATTAATGGAAAATGTGCTATTACAAAAGAGGAAAACTCAGTTTTTACTCTGTTTTTGTAACTTCTAGTTGGAGTCTCATAGTGTAGAGTACAGAAGACTGTCATCTCCTGGCCTTCAGTAGTGAAAGAGTACTACTCTTTGTGGTACATTTTGTACCATGAAGAGCTCGTCACTGAGAAAGAACAGTAAAGGCACATGGAGATTAAGGATGTTTTTTAAAGTGGGATCCCTAAATAGGAAACTGTGAAGTAGGAGTCTGGATGTAATTTTCATTTAAGTGAATTAGTTTTCTAAATTTATTTTTTTTTTAAGTCAAAATGTCTCCAAAGCAATATCAGTTTTGTCAAGAAGAGTGAGACACAAAGTAATTTAAGAAGTAGGCACACATCATGTTCTGTGACAAGGGAATTAGATAATCTCCTAGACTAAGATTCTGACTAATTCCCCTGCTTTGCTCTAATGCAAGTGTCAAGGATGGAAGGATTTGTGAGTCTCACAAAAGAAACTTGGATGGAGATACTGGAAGACCAATGCCTCATGCGCCTTCCAAAGTGGAAAACCAATAGGTTTAGTCTGCAAACAGATGTCTCAGCACATTTCTGACAGAAGAGTAAGTTGAAAGACATTATTTCAATCTCTGAAGAACAAAATAAAAATAATTTTAATACTTAAATATGATCACAAAGAACTTAGATGGCGCATTTGGTCCATGCTACTTTTGTCATGGGATTGTAGTAATGCTCTATTGGAAGATAGTGGAAAATAGTAAAAAAGAAATGATAGCACATGGTGTGTATGGCAGAAGGCAGAAGCTGAGCTGTAGAGAAAGTCGGAGCTCAGAAGCTGGTAGAGGCTGGGGCTTTTTTCTCTGTCTAGACCTGAAGTTATTTCTATTAATTACAGGGATCTATCAGTCCCTGGGGGTCCCTCTGAAGCAGTCTGTGGACTTCTTTAGCAATTGGAATGCCAGGACCACCTCTGGTCACACAGCCAGAGTGTTCTGCCATGCCCAGGCAGGAGTTGGGGAGCTGTATGGAGAGAAAATGCCCACTGAAAAAAGTGTATGGAGAGCCCACACAGAGGGCACCATGGCAGGAAAGAAAGGACAGTAGCCAAGAGGGTTTAGTAGGCGAGAGAAGAAATGGATTACAGAGCATTTGAGACGGTGGCACAATGCCCAAAATGTGATTCAAACAGAGCATTGGATGCAAGCATTGAACCCAAAGAAGCTGTAGGTGTGTAAACTGGCTGTGTCACAGGGCATGTCGGGTGGCCACCTGTCTCCACATCACAAGTCCAAGAAGACTCTGTGCATCTTCTCCCAAAGGCTGGAAGCTGCCTGTGCTCACAGGGAGGTCCAGACATGGCCTGGGCACCTCCAGCTCTGCTTCACTGCTTGGCCAGAAGCACCACTACAGCCCACACGGCTCTGTGTCCCGGTGCTGGGAAGGGCGGGATACAGGAAGCTGGCTGCTCTCAGCCCCACTCCCTCAGGGCCCATCCCATTCCCTGTTCCCAGAGCACACCTAACGCCCACGGATGGCATTTGGCTGCCTGCAGAGCTCAGCCCAGGGGCCAAGCTCTTTGAAAACAGGCCCTGGTTATTATAGAGGAGATAGTGGGGATGGCACAACCATGTGGGCTTTTTTTAGTTAATGCCACACAGTGGTTAAGGGTGCCTACCCAGGGGAACCTCAGTATTAGGTCTTCCTCAGTCTGGAGAAGCTCAAGTATACATTTCCCAAGAGAGCAGCCTAATAAGCAGCCCATCTCTGGGAGGGAAGGAACCTTGGAGCTCGTTGTTGAAGCTGGATCTTGGCAGAATAAATTATACATGAGTCAAATGGCCAGGAAAGGAGCAGCCAGGGGCAGCGTGACTGCAGCCCTAGGGGCTACAGCAGAGCTGGGAAGGAAATAAAGCCTGGCATATCCCCATCTCCATGGCTGTTTCTCCATTTGAGCCCATGCAAAAGACAGTCCATAACCAGATGTGAAGATTGGAGACATTATTTCTTGGAAGGAGACATTAACCTTTCACCGTAGGCCTAGGCTCCTTCATATCCCTGAGCCTTTCTTCAGAATCCTAGTTTCTCGATGGCTACCCTGTACTTGTTTGGACCCACTCAGGTCACTAAGGATAGCCATTTCTTGGGCAAGTGCTTTAGGCAGTAGGATATCTTATAGTACTTGGGTGCTNCGGCGGGAAACCTTGGACAAAGGGGCTCAGGGAAGGTCCACTCTGGTAAGGGCAGGGGGTACACAGGGGCAAACCATTTTATAACTAATTAACATAGAAATGCCTTAATAAAATAGAACAATCAAATAAACTCGAAAAACAGAATGCCACACTTGGGTACTGATATCACCACTGTCATGAGTTTTAAGAGAAACTGCTGTTGTTGCTTTTTCCTTTTTGAGGATATGGTTACGGGACTTTTATTTGGGAGAGACTTCTTGGGGATGGGTTCCAAATAAACAAATATTCCTAACTGCATTGCTCCATGAGCATCCCAGACCCTGGACAGGGGTCCACAGAAACACAGGACAATGTAGGTCAGAAGAGACTTCTGGGTGTTATTTATCCAATCCATCCTCTTCCTCAAACTACTATCAAGTACATCGAGTTTCTCAGGGCCACATGAAGCTGAGCTTTGACTATCTGCAAGAATTGAGACTCCACAACTTCATTGGGAAATCTCTTCCAGTGCTGGATTAGTCTCACTCTAAACATTTTTATCCTCATCTAGACAGAATTTCCTTTGCTGCAACTTGTGATGATTGCCATTGTCCTTCCACTGTGCACCTCTGAGGAAAGTCCGGAACTGCCCTACCTTAGGTAGCTGATGGCAGGAATTAGGTGTCTCCTTGCCAGGGTTTTGCACTGATGTAACTACCTGCTCAGCATTGCCATTCAGAGGTGCCTCATCTTTCCTGCACACTGTGGTTTGCTAGCTAGCACAGCATCCTGCTGTTGGTCTGGGGGAACAACTGTCTAAGTCTGTGCTAGATTTGGCACTGCTGTGGCCTAATTATATCATATGCCATTGAATTTGTATCTATGCTCTCTGTTCCCTTGCAGTTTCCCCAATTCCTGTTTAAATTTGCAACATTGCCTGAGTAAAGAATCATATGGAGTGTGGCCAGCTATTATTTTTTATTGAAAGAAGCAGATGCTGTGGAACAATTAAAAATCATTCTCAACACCATAAATGTTTCCAAATATAAGCAGATACTCAGGAGTGAATGTACAGGAAAAGAGAATCTGTTTATTATGTTGTCACTTTATACAGCTAAACCATTTCTTTTGTGCTTTGTTTACACTGAGATATGGGTCCTTTGTAGGTAGCAGTTGTACACCAGCTGTGTGTATAGTTCCCTCTGTAAAGATTACTGCAGGAACACACAGGCTGCAATGCGGAAAAGGAGTTTCTCCTATAAAGTAAAGGTACAGAAGATGTGCTGGACATTGTCTGTCTGTGATCCATGCAGAGATTCCTCATCAAATGCAATGTAAATGTGACCAGTCAGCTTCAGTGCCTCTGAATGGCTTACCTGGTCATTTAGTAAATGGACTGTGGTTTCAGGAGTGCCTCAGGCTGGTGTAGGCTGGTCCAGAAAGGTCTTGACTGGGCCTGAACTTACAAACCCCAGTAAACTCATGTCTGCTCTTTGTTGCCACAGAAGTGGTGTTATACAAGAGCAGCTATCGAGGGCTGACTGCACCACCTGGGACCAGCCAATGTAAGAGTTCCTCAGCCTCCTGCTTCTGGGCTGGAGAGATCTGCAGAGGATTTGGCTGCCTTTGAACCTTTCAGCTTATGCATTTACACACTGTTGTGCTTGAGCTAAAAATCCCTTTCCTTTAAAATACTTTTTCCATTAAACTTCCCATTTAAAGTAATTCATGATTATACATCTCTTTGACATGAATATGGAAAGTTGACTGTATGGCTTTTTATCTCCTAAGCTTTATCCCTTAAAATAGGCTGGAAACCAGAAGAAAATTTCAGGGAATGTGTCTCTGTTAAATGGGGAATTATGGCTTGGTGGAAGTAGCAGCAAATAATTCACTTAAAAATAGTGGAGCTGCTCATGAGAGGAAGAATTTGAGAGTAGGACGCTAACATGATTGTGGACCTTGTCCTACCAGACAGACACTGTGGAGATCCAGACAGAAGCTGGCATATCTCACATCTCAGCTGCCATGGAGTTTTCCAGCAGTCCCACAGCTCAGCAGAGCTTCACCTACTGCAAAGTATTCTGAGTACTCCTCTCCTCCCCTTAGCTGCAAGGTTAAAAGCTGGTTTCTCTGCCAGGTGAGTCTGCCAATGCTCACTCCCAAATGATTTTTATCACCAGGTTCTTATACTTTGAAGAACAATATGTATTTGGTATGATATAAAAAACAAAGTGAAAATCACAAAGGAACAGAGATTATGAGGAATATAAAAATTACCAGGCCAAAAGCCCCATACCTTACACAGATCCATGGCTGGGAATTAGAAACTGATGCTGAAAGCAAGACAATGCAATCCTCATGCCAGCAAATCCATCAATAACATGTAGTGCTTCTACCTGTAGTGCTTAATTTCTGGTCTGTTTCTTTCTTCCTCTCTTACATGGGCTAATTTGCTAGTGTTTGCTTTAACAGTTTTCTGCAGGCTTTATCAGCAGTGGATTAAAAACCAGATTATATGGCATGCAGCATTGGCTCCCTTCTTGTGGTATCCAGTGGCTGCTCTATACTAACAAGACCAGGTCAAACTTACAATATATACAAGCACTCAACAGCAATCTTTTCTTCCAAATCTCTGAGATGATTCAGCACTAAAAGATGCAGTCTGTAATACTGCCTTTTTCTTCTTGAGCCAGAATTTTATGATTCCTTAAAGAAACTCAACCCCATATTAACATAACACACAATTACAAACGCTCTTACCTAACGCACCATGCCGAATGTGTGTAACGTTAAATTAGCCTTTGTGATGCTTAGAGCTGTCCCTTGGTGGGCCTATGTGGTTCCCTGTAGACACCAGCCCTGCTCTTAGAGACAGTGCTACTCCAGCACAAGATCTGACAACAGAACCTGCTGTCACCCCTCTTTGTCTCTGGTTACCTACACTTGTGCTGGTGAACCAGAAGCCTAAAGCCTACACCAAATGTTCTTAGTAACTCCACAAGACTGGCTATGCACATTCATTTGTTGACCTTGACAACTTCCTAGGAAAACTACCTCAGGAAAACCAGAATTAAATATAGGACTGGCAAATACTGTTTTGGCAGTAAGAGCAAAGCTGTGCCTGCTTTGTTTTAGAGAATCAGTTCTTAATGTGGCATTTGCAGAAGTTATTCTGCTATTCTTTTCTAAATTAAACTGTCACCTGTGTGATGTCTTAGGTTTTAGCTTTTATATTTTTCAGATTCTGTACTTCTTTAGTGTGTAGTTCTGAGTGTCATATTAAGGGATGGCAAGCTCTCTTCACAGAGTAGCTAGACAAAACAATTCCTTCTCTAGCTTGGGACCAAGGACAACTGATCCAAATTTCAGGCCCAAGAGCATAAATAACAGCTGAATGAAGAGAGAAAAACAAGAAGGATGGCACTTCATAACCTGAAGCTGTAATTGGACAATTAACTCCAATATGCAAATGGACCAGAACTTATAAAAGTGAGAGACTTTGTGACCAGTTGTCCATTTTTGAGACCATTTTGGGTTCATCTTGAGTGTAGCCCTGGCTGGGCTCTTGTGCTGGCCAAGGTGTATCCATCGAGGCCTTTTAATAAGTACCTACTTTATTCTTTAACTCCATCTAGCCTCTGTTCTAGTCAGCCTTCAAAAGGCATCAGTGCAGCTTCCTGTACCAATACGCAGTTATTTTCTCAGGAAATAAGTGTTGAATACAATGCAAATATCAGTTTAAGAAAACAAAGACTCTTAAAAAGGAGCTGAATATACCAAGTAAACTGTTGTAAGGCCACATTCTTTCTAAGGGTAACATCTAGGCTGCTGATGATACATCAGGTTAGGAAAATAATCAGCCACATCTCCAAGGAATGTTCCCTTCTTCTTAATTTGTATAATACTTTTCAGCCTACATGTAAAGACAGGATTTAATAATTTAAGTCTAGAGGACCAGCTGAGCAATCTTACTTCTTTCACTTCATTTTTTAAGTCACAAAGCCAGAGGACCATGGCTTTGTTTTATACTTCACTACAGGACAAGGAGAACTTTTGTGGACATGATCTTTGAGAGAATCAATTTCAAGTAATATGTGTTGAAAGTTGTGGTGAAACATCCCCAGATGCTTTCTTTTTGTCTGCCATTTCAAAACCAGTATACCTTGAGCCAAAGGGTTGGGGTACCTGTTAAAGCAGTAATATCTTTTGTTTTACCTGGACTTTCTTAAAAACAGTGGGAAATTTTCAATATATTATCAAGGGTTAATTTTGTATCTCCCTGAGGGACTCCTCCTTAAGCATTTTTTTCCAGATCTGAATGATGATCTAACAGTTCTTAATGGCCCTGTAGCACCTTCTCTTCCTCCCTCCCCCACCCTCCAAATATTCAGATTGTTGCCAAGCTCTGTTTTGTTTTCACCGAGTGCATTACTCCTCGAATTTCCTTAATGCGACACATGGCATTTGCTAATGTACCTCACCTGCTCCTTTGAATTCAGCCAGGAAATCTGTCCTGCTCTTCTCTCAGCAGCTTTTGCCTCCACTGCTGAGGGCTGTGACTGCTCAGGAGCAGTTGCTGAGCTGCCATAAATTAGAGGTAGGTGTACTAGGGGAAATTGAAACGGATCCTGGTTTCCTCCAGACTTGAGCTGTGAAGAAGTTTCATGTGCTGCTGAGCTACCCCTGAAGCAAGAGGAATAACTACCACGGGAAAGCAAGGGCAAAAAGCTGGGAGTGGAAACCACCAATGTGGTCCCAAACGAAGCCATCATTACTAATGAGTCACATGTGTTTAATGATGTTCATTTGAAAAAAAGTAAAATGCTGAGAGTTCAGAGGCAATAAGGAGGAAAAGGTTAAAGAAATTTTGCAGGAGTTAAGGAAAAAGTTGCATTACTGCTCACATAAAAGCTGGAACCACAGCTCTATTTAGAAGTGGATGAAAGAGGTTTTTTAATTGTTTTGTAAGACACAAAAGGAAACATTTATGGTATTTATTTTCTTTTTTCAACTTTTGAAAAATTTGGCTCAATATTAGTTTTTCTCTTTTAGTTTCTTCTTTTTCCAGTAAGAAAGTAATTGCAGACATGTTATTAGTTTATTTCCTCTCACAACAAGCAAATATACAGTTTTCTTTCGCTCTGTACTCCAGAACTTCAGTCATTTGAGAAAGTAAGGATTAGGTTTTTGGGTTTTGTTTTTGTTTCCCCTCCCCATCCCTGAATTTTGAAATAAAGTTTTCTGTCTACTTACTGAGATTTTGGGGAGTAAACTGTAACCTTTGAACATCATCTGAGACAGCCAAATGCTGCAATAACGAGGTATAGTGTGAAGTTACTGCAGTGTATGAAGTAGTATTTGGAATATCACATGCTCTTACATTTCCAAAAATGTCATATTAATGCACAGATTAAGTCAGTAGAATTCCTTCCCATTGCCTCCAGAAAGCTTTGGATAGCTCAAAATATTCACTTAACTATGTAATTTAAATGTAACTGAAAACAAAGAAGGGAAAGGCAAAAAACCTCCAAAATTTCAACATAAGAGAGGAAACAGAAACAGACTCCAGTTACAACAAAATGCCTATTTTCATCCTCACCTTTCCACCTTGTTCTCACCTTGGCTGTCATAGACACAGCCTTGGCAATGATGCAAAATTTTGTTTCTGACTTTTGAAGCCAGTCTAATGTTCTGCCTTACAAAATAACATCCTCAGACTCATGTAGCTGTACTTCCTGAGAAATTTGTGGATTTGAATATGAGGGAGTCAATAGCCTGAGAAAGACAGGGCTGTTAGTGAGTCAGGAGCCTCTTTCTCAATATTTCCAGTTGAACCTGAAATGGATGGGACCAGAAATTGCAGAGGAAAGCCTGCTCCTAAGGAATTTCTAGAGAGAATTTGCAAATGGAGTTTAACTCACAGAAGACTGACAAAAGGTCCTTTTCCTGTGCATGCTCTGTTTAGAAGCCTTTTAGACATATCTGTTATAATTTTAGATCTTGCTGCTGCCATTCCTTGTGACCTCCTTGTATTTCTCTACTTCAAAAAATCACGCTCTTCTCTCATTTAGTGTTAGAGACTTTTATCTCCTGTTCTTCTTCTTGTCCCTTCCGGCAGCAAGCAGAGCTTTGCACTGCTTTGAGGAGGTTTCAGGAGGAGGAGGTGCTGCTGCTCCTTCCCAAGCAGCCCTGGCCTCACATGACCTGGAATGCCATGGGATTAGCCAATGCTCCTCAACTGATTTGATATCAGCCGAGCAGCATTTTCTTAAACAGTCCTGGTATTCCAGAAATCTTCACACTCAGCCTTTATCTCACCCAAATTTGCCAGAGAAACAGTGGCCTCTATATTGCCTGAACTCCAGCCCCAGGAATTCATTATTTGCACCTGTGTGAGCCAGTTCTCATCTTATGATGGGATAACGTTTGTATCTGGTACACACCCATTGTGAATAAACAGTAATTCCCACTTTTTTGTTGGGAAGAGTTTCTGTAGTAAGAAAGAAGAGTAGTTCGAAAAAGAAAAAGAACCAATCGCAATAATCCGTGGGAAGAGAGCTCACAGTTGGTCCTGCAGCAGTAGGAGATATTCCCGTTTTTCTCTAGAGATTAGCACCAGCCTCAGGCAAAGTCCATTTTCCTTTGTCTTACAAATACCAGTTGACTATAACATGGTACCTGCGGTGAAGCTTTTAAGAAAGGCACCTATGGCACAATAGTTAAAGCAGCTCACTGGAAGCCTGGGGATAGTGACTGCCCTTAAAATCCAGGGGGGAGTCTGCGTAAGAAACAGCATCGACCTTCTTGGCAGCCCATACTGCTCTGTGGCTGGGCCGCTGTGTTGCATCAGCTGGGATTTCTTCATTGTATCAGGACCAAAATACTGGAAATCATGGCAGGACTAGATGCTATGGTTGTCTAGGAGGTTTTCTTTACCTCAATAATGGAAAAGGCATATTTTCTTGCAGGTGTCTGAGTTCTCAGCAGCAAGGGAAAGCTGAGAAGATGTACATTGTTTTGATGCCTCAAAGGCTGCAGAGCTATGAAAACTAACCTCTTTGTCAAAGACAGGGAGTCACAGTGCTTCCATGAGAGCTTATCTAGCATTGAAAGAACTGAGAATATGTGAGGAATGACTTGAGACAGGGGAAGAAAGATTGCCCCAAAATACTGTTCTCAATAAGGACATCCTCATTGCTCTGCATAGCTTTCTACATACATTAAGTTTGAATCTTTTCTACTGAGATGTGTTGAGTGCAAAATTGTTGGTCTGCATAAAGAAAAACCTGAGGGCATGGCATAAAATTGTGGAAGTCAGTAATGACAAATCTGTTTTCTTGTTCAGTGTTTTCAAAAAGTATTTATAAGGACAGATGGTGGGCAGCAGCAGAACATGTTCAGTTTTATCAAGACATTTGGCTAACAAGCACAGACTGAAATGCATTTCTTTCCATCTCAACTTAATAATTTTAATTAGAGGCAAAAGGTGTGGTAGGCTCATTGTCTGGAGGCGTATATGCAATATTGTCTTGGTTGGGCAGGACTGGGTGGGAGAGAATATCACTGCCTCTAATGAAGGGTGGTGCATATCTGTGCAATCTCAGGGTTTTTTTATTGTCTGGTAATCTAAAAAATGCTAATTCCAAATGCGCTCTTGCACAACATACACAGTGATACACTGAGGCTACGCTTTCAGTTAGTCAGAGAACAAAAACATGACTACAAAATGTGTACAAGTAATACTGTGCCACTGCGGAAGAAAGGCTTTTTAGCAAGTGCTGGGACATACATCTTGAGGGGAAGTTTTCAAAGCTACCTATGTCACTTAGTGGTCTCTGGAACTCATTCACTATTCAAATGCTTTTGAAAATCTTACTTATTAACAAGTCATTTTGAACTTCATATAATCTCTCTGTAAGGACATCAAAGTGTTCTGGAAGTGGTAATTAGGGATCGTATGCTCTAACTGGGTCTAATGGTGTTCATTTACCCTACTTATCTCTGGCCGTACTCTAGCTTTTTTGTAAAGTTGCTTGCACAGATGGTGTGCATTTTGTCTTTTACCAGCTCTCCAAGCTCCAACCCAGGAACTGCTTCTCCTGCTTTGGGTGCTACAGTGGGAGCCATACCAGTATTGGGCTGGTCCCAAAAGGAAGCACTGAAATGAAGCACATGACCTGAGCAGCCCTGGCATGACACTCCTGTGTATCTCATCACTCAGTATGGATTATGGAAATATTCAAAATGCCTTTGTCTCACAAACATCCTTTTGTTAAGACCTGTGTGCTTCTAAGATTTTCTGTGAGAAGCTATCTTCTTGCTTTGTCATCATAGTTCTCATTAAAATGTCTGTCTGATATATCTGCTACAAAGAAAGGTCATAGAGTACCTTCTAACTGTATTCTGGGGCTGCATCAAAAGAAGTGTGAGGAAGGTGGTTTTGCCCCTCTACTCAACTCTCATGAGAACCTGCCCAAAGTATTGTGTTCAGGCCTGGGAACCCCAACATAAGAAAAAATGGATGTCTGGAGGAGGGCCATGAAGATGATGAGAAAGATATGCCAGTTCTCCTAAGAAGAAAGGCTGAGAGCTGGGCTTGTTCAGTCTGAAGAAGAGAAGGCTCCAGGGAGACTTTATAGCAGCGTTCCAGTACTTAGAGGGGGCTTACATGAAGGCTGGAGAGGGGCTTTTTACAAGGGCATGAAGTGATAGCACAAGGGGGGAGGCCTTTAGACTGAAAGAGAGTAGGTTTAGATTAGATATTAGGAAGAAATTATTCGCTATGAGAGTGGTGAGGTACTTTAACAGGTTGGCCAGGGAAGCTGTGGATGTCCCTTCCCTGGAAGTGTTCAAGGCCAGGTTGATGGGGGGCTCTGAGCACCCTGGTCTAGTGGAATTTGTCCTTGCCCATGTCCCNATGAAGGCTGGAGAGGGGCTTTTTACAAGGGCATGAAGTGATAGCACAAGGGGGGAGGCCTTTAGACTGAAAGAGAGTAGGTTTAGATTAGATATTAGGAAGAAATTATTTGCTATGAGAGTGGTGAGGTACTTTAACAGGTTGGCCAGGGAAGCTGTGGATGTCCCTTCCCTGGAAGTGTTCAAGGCCAGGTTGATGGGGGGCTCTGAGCACCCTGGTCTAGTGGAATTTGTCCTTGCCCATGTCCCAGGTGTTGGAACTAGATGATCTTTAAGGTCCCTTCCAATCCAAACCACTCTGTGATAACATTCTAAATATAAATCTGCCTCCAATTTAGTGAAATTATTTGTTTCCNTAGGAAGAAATTATTTGCTATGAGAGTGGTGAGGTACTTTAACAGGTTGGCCAGGGAAGCTGTGGATGTCCCTTCCCTGGAAGTGTTCAAGGCCAGGTTGATGGTGTCCCTTCCCTGCCCTGGTCTAGTGGAATTTGTCCTTGCCCATGTCCCAAGTGTTGGAACTAGATGATCTTTAAGGTCCCTTCCAATCCAAACCACTCTGTGATAACATTCTAAATATAAATCTGCCTCCAATTTAGTGAAATTATTTGTTTCCCTATTTGTTGTTTGTTGTGATAGTTATTTGTTGTGATAGGAAATCTTTAAACCAACAAAATAATTAATTTTATAAGATCTTATTGAATATTTTCCCTTACTGACTGAAGTTCACATCTTGCAAACTAATTTAAGGACTGTTATCAGCCTTGTGGCTGTAAAAAGGCAACACTTCTATCAGTCATTATTTTACTGCCTTTTAGTTGCTGCTGTTTAGAGGAAAGTTCAGTTCTCTGTGCAAAGCTACCAGCATGTCCCTTTATGACTAGAAACTTGTATTTGTGTCCCTTGTAAGTCTCTGGGATTTGTAAGTGGCAGGGTGCACTGCACTGCATTTCATCACTGCCCAGTGGGGACACACAGCCTGGATGGACCTTGCTGTCTGGACTCTGCATCTCAGGGCAGGAGCTTGAGCAGTAGGAGATTCCCTGCACACTGTTCAAATGGGAGAACTGAGGTTTTGTGCCCATGCGCAGCTCACAGGTTGCATCAGCTGCCTGGCAGGATTAATGTTCTAGTCCTTAGAGTCTCCCAGGCAAATGATATATGGCCCAATAAACCATAGTGGTTTGTTACATAATACATACTTCCAAATTTTAAGTACATAGTTAGGTTTTGGCAAGGAGGATTGATAAATTGCCTGATTACTAGATATATCAAAGTAGTGAAAGCAAAATAATCCAATTTCCATCACTTCTTCCTTCCACCATGGGCCTGTTATGCCTTTTGAAGGCTGACCTAGAACAGAGGCTAGACAGAGATAAAGAATAAAGTAAGTATTTATTAAAAGGACTTAAAAGATACACCTTGGGCAGTACAAGAGCCCAGCCAGGGCTACAGCCAAGATGAACCCAAGATGAAATGGTCACAACATGGGCGACAAGGTCTCTCACTTTTATAAGTTCTGGTCCATTTGCATATTGGAGTTAATTGTCCAATTACAGCTTCAGGTTATGAAGTGCCATCCTTCTTGTTTTTCTCTCTGCATTCAGCTGTTATTTATGCTCTTGGGCCTGAAATTTGGATCAGTTGTCCTTGGTCCCAAGCTAGAGAAGGAATTGTTTTGTCTAGCTACTCTGTGAAGAGAGCTTGCCATCCCTTAATATGACACTCAGAACTACACACTAAAGAAGTACAGAATCTGAAAAATATAAAAGCTAAAACCTAAGGCATCATCTGAAATTCAGGTACATGATGGAACCTGTGGAAAGAGGCAACTACATTTTCTTGTAATGGCAGCTCTTTGGGATGTATCAGCCCTTGACACTGCAGTAGACTAGAGGCAGCAAAGTAATCAAGACCAACCTCTGAAAAAGATACATGAATAATATTCCTGATATTTACCAAACCATAACAATACTGTGTAGCTTACCTGTGCTGGTTACCTAAGTTGTTAGAGATCAATTATAACAGAAAACAAATTAAAAACAGATCAGAGAGTATATTAACTAAATCTGAGAATTTCAGTCTTGGTCTACTTTGCTTGTTTTGGCAAGATACTATTTTAAAACTGGCTGTATATTAACACATGTGGAGGCACACATGCTTTTCTCTGTTCAAAGTTTTTAGATAATAAGCTCAGTGCTATCAAGATCCTTAGTCAAAGAATGTTGCTTTGTGATCCCAGATCAGCAGGCCCTCGCAGTTTACAGCAGATGAGCTTCTCATCCTCTGAGGAATTATTGTGGGCTGGTGGATGCAACTCCAGTGCCCAGGTAGGTATGGAGGTAGGCCTGAACTCTTCCCTAGTGTGCTATCCCATGGTCTGTGTCTTTCCTGAGAGGCACAGGGCAAATCTCTGAAAAAAAGGATTTGAACTCAAGGAGACCAGAGCTGGGGGGGTCTCCAATAAACTGTGCCACTGTTCTGGGAACCCCTCAATCATTAACAGGACAGTTCTTTTGAACTGTGTGTCTGTTGGTTACATTTAACTGGAAGACCAGGTCAATGTGCTAAAACAATTTAAATTTCCATAATATAATATAATATAATACATATTTCATGTTTTATAATGCTTATAGTGCCTATAAGGCAAATTTTTTTTGGATGGAAAGCTGTTTTACAGCTTTAGTCTATTTTACACATAGTCTATTTTTCATGGTTCTTCTATTTGTAACTCCTTAAAAGTAATTCTAATACATAAAAGAGTAATTGTAGATATTAGTGTAGATATCTGAGTTCTAGATAATAAAAGCCCATGTTCAAGTGCAATACATTGCTCTTAATGTATTCATTAAGATAAGGAACTGCTCTTGATGTAAAGACCCCTGGATTCATGACTCCTGACAAGGGCAAACTTTCTGCACAGTATGTTTTCTAGATGTTTTGAAGGCCTACTTCTGTAAACAGGAACCTTCTCGTTGCTCCAATGCTTCACATTGCTATAGGCAGACCAACACATGCATGGAGGTTTGTAGATCTGATCTGAAACAGCACAGCTGGCACTACTCCACTGCCTTGAGAGGAGCTGCTTTGGTTTACATGTGGTGAGACGCTGGCTCTGAGCATCCAGCGTTGTTCACGCGATTAGTCTAAGATGAAAATGTAGATTTTACTGGCTTACAAGAATAGGAAGGATGTATCTCCTAGAGGGTGTGTCTAATCAGTTACATTTCATAGATGTTTGGTACTGTTTTTGCAAAGACAGATAAATGCTTTGCTAGCAACAAACCTGTCTCACCCCATCTAATCATAAAAGCTGTTGAAAACAAATTTGCTCATTCCTGTATGCCAGAATATCAACACAAACCTTAACCTTTCCTGGGAATACAGCAGTCTTGTTGTTACTTGTTCTTGTTCCTTCTCTTACTGATTGTGTCCCAATATCAGTAAATAAATATCTTTCCAACCATAAGCTGATTTATAGGTAAATGAGTCAGATTTTGCATGGCCTCTTTCCCTGCCCTTGTGCCCTTAATTCAAGCAATATACCACTCTGCAAATAGATCCTCTGACTTCATACCACCATTATGGATGTGTCAGGCCAGCATTGGATGCCAAGCTAATGCACACTCTGCTATACAAAAGGCAGCAGGCTTAATTACCTGTAAATTTATTTTATCTAAGCTGTAATTAACACAAATCAGCTGGTTTTGTTTTAGGTGATAGGAAATTAATGGATATTCACTGTTTTGGGGGATGTAAATTCTGGACTTTTGCCTTTCTCCTGTTGCCTGGGGCTAAGTAGTGGCATGCATGATGGATCTGTTTCAGTGCTGTGAGAGTGGCCACCTAATACAGGCCATGGACATGTCCTACAAGCTGCTCGCTGTACCTTAGCTACTGCTTTGTGGGTTTCACAGGGGTTCTACTTCTTTCACTGCTGCTAAAGAAACACAAAGGCACTGAAGTACCTGTTCTCTGGCCATCTGTCTTCCTTGGTGCTGGGCCCTCAGAGCAGCCCTTCTGGAGTCCAGGGCTCCAGCTGTGCAAGATATCCTTCTGGAGAGCTTTCCAGCTCAACTCTGAAAGCAACAGCTTGAGACTGAGCTTATTGTCTCCTTTCCACCCCATTCATTCCTTCCAGACAGACTGAAAGGAGAGCAAAGTCCGCAGAGAATGATGCTGAGTAAACAGTTTTGGAGGTAAAGGATTCTTGTGTGCCTGCATGTTGACAAGTATCAGGTAAAGTAATTGTCTGTGACTTGACAATGAACCCTACATAATGCAGGGAAGGAAGACTTCTGGCATGGGAATGCTTTGCACCCACCTGACATCATCTTGAAAGGGAGCAGGATAACAGCTGGACATCATTCCTTTAGGGAGAAGAAAAAGGAAATGGTCAACCCTACATGAAGCCATCAGGGTAGAAAGCTAACAAGAACAATCTGAACACAGTGATTAGGAACAGCAAAATGCTTACTTTCTCCTTTTATTATGGCTGACAGAATTACTTCCTACAGGAAGAGTAGGATTGATGCATGGGTGCAGTGGATTAGCTATGCCTCTTTGAAAAACTGGGCTAGTACATTCAGACTCTGAGAGGCTCTGACTTGCTTATGCTCTCTTTCCCTCTCACACACATCCAGTACTGACTGTCAGAAATTCATATTCACTGTTCAGTCTCTCTGGCTTCCTCTTTTTTCTTGTACAATTGCTGTTTTTACTTCTAGTGCGCTGCAACTATTAGATCAGAGTACAGGCTGTTGGATATATAGGCAGTAGAGATGCTGACCAGGCATAAACCAGAACATTTATGTTCCACCAAGTACCACATCCCTAATCCACCTATGTCCATGTAATACATACTGCATGTGCAACTTCTACAGCACTGCAGAAATATTGGGCTCTCCTCATTATGTTGCACAGGCATCTTTCCTTCTGGCATCGTCTCATGTTTTGTGCCTTGGAAAAAGACCATGTGTAGGGCAGGACATCTGACTGGGAGCCCAGAGAGGAGAACTCTACAAATTTGACTAAACTAGCTCTGAAGGATGAACAGTGAAAGCTTGGCAGCTAATTTTTGATAACTTGCATAGCACACAGTAAAAGCTAAGGTAGTATACAAAGCACAGGGCAGATTTTCCCATACAATAATTTAATTCCATTAACTGATTTAATGGTTGAATTGTCAGAGGGAAGTCTAAAACAACCTAAGTAAATATAATTGATTGCCCTTATTGACTTCTGCAATTTTTTTTAATATTGTCATTTCAGCTATCAGAAGTATAAGAATGAAGCAACCACATGACTAACTTTTACATCAGATGTACAGCAAGCAGAAAATTTAAGAACCACTTTTGTGACTTAAGAGATGAAGGAAACGCTTGTTTTATTAAAAAAACCTTCTGTGATGTAAATTCCTATATTCAGTTATTTATCATCCTTATTATTGTGTGATAAATGAATGACATGGTGCAGTCATATAAGGAGTGTTTCCTGGATTTTTACACTCAGCTATATAATGTATATATACACATTTGGCATGCCCAAAACATTAATTATATTATGTTAAGTAACACTATATTTTGGGAGAGAGAATTTAACTTGAGTGAAGCATTATAGTCATTAGGTTAATTTCTGTGACTCAGAAAATTCTTCTTTCATGAAACTCTGTCGTTAGTACCCAAAAGAGAAGTGTAAATTATGTTATGGCAAGCTGGTTGCAAAAGCAATTAGCAGTCTATATTCCTCCCAAAAGAAGAAAAAATACAGGACATAATCAAGTAATTGGAACAAATAATCAAGTTTTGAAACATATCTTGCAGGCTGAAAATTTTAACCTCTATTCAGTGAAAAGAAGATAGCCAGTGTTTATCATCAGTCTGTGTTAATTTTCTGTCTGCATAACTATCCTTCCTTTCAATGGCTCTCCACTTGTGTTCCAACCAGGCAGCTTCCTTCAAAATGAACGAAGTAAATGACATGCATGGTATGTTCTCCAAGGGGAAACTGGTATCTTGAACAGTCAGGAATGATTTTGAAGTGGAAGGAGCCTGTAGAAAATGTGTAAAACACAATTAATGTGAGAGGCTTTAGAAAAGTTACTAAACAACTGCTGAGATGAAGACAGTGGTGAAACTGAGGGAGTGGAAGCTGTTATTCTTAACTAGAGAAAGGCTAATGTTACATCTGTAGTCAAGGCAGGAAGGAAGACCTGGGAAGAACAACTGTAGACAAGTAAGGCTCAGCCTTTAAAAAGAAAGATCAGGGAGCATGAATCTTGGGGATCATTTCCAATTGCATAAAGACGGGAAGATAACCAAGGGTAAATCCTTGACAAACCTGACTGCAGTCTGTGAGGAAATGACTATGTATACTAATGGGAGGAATAGGCTAGATGGAGTATTTATTGGCTTTAGTGGAGATTTTGACATGTCACAAGCAAATGAGAAAACTGAATCTCTGAGCTGGCCGATGATATAACATGCAGCTATGGCCACAAACTGGAGATTCAGACTGGTCATTACAGAAACATTTCCACTGCAGCGGCAGTGCAGCACTGGAAGAGGTTGTCTGGGAAGGGAGGGAGTTTCAGTCCTTGGATGCTTGCAGAACTTGACCAAAGTCACAGCTGACTATCAACCAGCAATGGTGGTAGTCCTCCTTCCAGAAAGAGGCTGGAGTTGACCTTCACAGGCCTCTTTTAACCAATGTTTCTCTGACTATGTGCTTGCCAGTGATGTTCAAGCAGCGCTTCAGCAAAGCCAGCAGCGAGCTACTCTGAGCATGACATAGCTTAGTGCAGACAGACGTCAGGACCCTGCTCCAGACTTAGGCCTTTGCTATTGCAATTGTGGCATTCCTGGCTCAACTTCAACAGCCCTTTGTGTGGGTGTAAGGACTGAAGTTCCCTGTATTGGACTGCGGTGGGCATCCACATGCCAGGTAAGCCGAGAAAGGAACTTAAGGCTCACTCTTCCCTCTAACCATCTGCAGCATCAAAGGGAGAGTGGGCTCCCTCAAGCCATCTGCAGCATGGAGTCACTGCCCCCTCCCCTTGTGCAGGTTTGCAGGATAGGGCAAGGCTGGGTGGGGCACTGATCCCTGCCCAGCTCCTTCCAGTCCCGTTCCCGTGCCTGCCCCAGCACACCGCACACCGCGTGTGCCGCCGCGCACAGCCACGAGGGGACCGCGACACTGAGTGACACTGAGCGCCCAGGTGTGCTTCCTAGGTTGTTTGGGCAACATCACTCCCTTGCTGGGGGAAAGCTGTGAAGCAGCAATGCAGCAAACAGGAAGTGATTCACCAGTTTTCTGCACACATTCAGGCGATAGTTGTGCTACAACAGATACAACATTTAACTTTGCCCTACAAAGTACTTATAAATTAACAACAAAGAAACACCTTTTTTTTTAAACTTCGAAGAGCTACAAATGGGTATTTTAGACTGCCCAGGTATTGCCTGCCTTGAGTTGTTTACTGTAACACAGTGTCTTATTCTTCACTGACTAACTTTCCTTAAAGAGACTGCCAGGCACAAATTAGGTCAACCTAAGCAGCAGTATGAACAGCAATTTGCCAAAAAACTTTACTTAATTAGTGCTGTACCTCAGGGTGGGGAGAGCCTAGCTCACAGTGAGGAGAGTTTAGCTCTCTCTCTTTGATAGAGAGAGACGCTTTCTAAAGAAAGGTGGATCTAACACTGGATTTCTGCCCAATATATTTTGAAATTTTGATTGCAATCTTTTATGACCAGTGTGAGGACTGTAATTTGTGCCTGTAGGGTGCTCTGCATAGCACTACTAGACTGCAATAAAACAAATAACAAACTAATCATTCACCCTCTTGAACGCTCTCTTGCAACTAGAATCAGCGATTCTAGGTCTTCAGGCACTCTGTGTCAGAACCACAGAAGTGTTGGTAAGAGACATTTCCCTCCTGCCTGAAGCACCAAATGTGCATTGCTGCCTCTGCACAGCAGCTCCTGTTGGACTGCCTGACCAGGGCCTGGCATCCCTCACACTGTGGCTGTGTTCCACCTTGCAGGGGGTACAAAAGACAGATCCCTATGGCTTCCAGAGACCAAGCCCCCACAGGGCTGTATTTGATGTTATGGGCATCTTAACTCTCAGACAGGCCTGGGGCTAAAGGGATCATTAAGTTAGTTTGATACCTCTGAAGATAGTCAATTCATGAGAACATTGTGCAGTCCTCACGCAAGCAGGATCTGGACGAAGACATTTCTACTTTTTGTCACCAAGCAACTTTCACATTCTCTCACCTCTCTCCTGCAGTCAGTATGAGACACGGACCAATTTTGCTTAAATAAAAGGAAAAACACTAGCTAAGGCTTTCATTTCTGCTGCTTGCTCAGTTTTCACCCTTACCATCCATCTCTCATCTGGATTGAATGATATGATTTGCATTTTTCCATGTACAGATTCTGGTGTGTCCTGATGCAGGACAAGTTACTGGTTAGTAATTCTGATTAATATATAATACACTGATGAGAATCTCCTGGAGTAAAAGGCTAAATATAGTATTAGTGAGTACAGATTGTAATAAAAATCGTACAAGTGCCAACATGGAAAAATATGCTTGGGAACACACAACAAAGCTCCAAAAATCAATAATTTTTGCACTGGCTTTGCATGAAATAACTAATTTCTGAAAGCAGTCTAGCTACATTCAGGCAGTATTGCACTCAAGCTAATAAAGTTTTGGGAGAGGCATGATAATAGGATAATGTATGCAAATTAAAATTTCACTGGGTAAATTCATTATAGTACACAGCAGAACCCCACATCTGTACATAAGTAAAGTCCTTCTCTAAGTTTTAAAATATTGTCTAAGTGTGGCATCAACTTTGTGCTGACCAACCACACTGAGGTTTTTGGGCAGTGTTATTATCATAAGAGCTGCATTTTAGCTGGAAAATTCACTTTATTGCTTTAAGGATAAAGCACCCATCTTCTGCTGAAGTCTCAACATCTGGACAGTATAGCAAACCTCAGGGTTTGCTGCAGTTTTTATCTTGGCCTGACTTACTGAGAAAAAGTGCTATCATTTATCCTAGGAGTAGGACTGCATTCATGATCGTATTCTTTCAAAAGCTTAGAAGGTGCCTATTTAATACAGAGTGTGGAAGAGCAAAGCAAGTTTGGTTATACAATGGTAACATCAATGAAGGATTAAAAATGCTATTGAAGTTCATTACCTAGATAATAACTTATTTAGACTTATTTCAGTCTTTTATAGGGCCTGCAGCCTTGGCCACTAGAAGCTTGTCACAAAATGTAATGTTATATGCACATTTTACAACTACCATCATTTGAATTTATCAGTGACTACTGTGCATCCAGTTAGCAAGAATGAACGTGAGCAACTTAGAATTAAATATATAAATTCATATTTAATAAGCAGATTTAAAAGGCCCGATCTTCAGATGAAGAAATCTCGAAGATGGATTCAAAATCTCTCCCAGACTCCTCTTCAGGCAGGAAACAGTTGCCTCCTGGATTTTTAGCATTCATTCATGAAATGAATGAAAAAGGAGGATCAGAAAAGGAATGGGATCTTACTGTCTGGTCTGGCCTGAAGCATCTTTATGCCCCGGTAATGAGTTCAGTTCTGTTAATGGAAATTGGAAGACTTTCAGTGACTTGAACAGTGATTAAAACTCAGACATCAGGAAGAAATAATGAAAATATATTCTGAGAACTTAAAAAGTATAGTTAAAGGACCTGTTAAGAGATGCTTCCCCAAAAAGCCAACGTTAATAACTAATTTTCAGTGGCCTCACAATAACCTGCTTTCTCATAGTCTGGAAACCTGTAAAAAAGGTTGATTAATTCTGCAAGACCTAGTGGGCATTGTGTATTTAGTTTAGTGAAAAAAAATTTACAGAAAATACTATGTAGTTGTGCAAAAATAGGCTGTTCTGTGAATACTATTATTAAAAATGCATTCTTATTTTTTCATTTTATTGTTAAGGCATAAATGCATCAAAATAGAAGTTGGTTGATACTTCTCCTGCAGTTTTATTCCTGACTTAATTAGGTTATGTAGACATGGTACTTAGGAACATGGCTTAATGGTGAGCTTGGCAGTGCTGGGTTAACTGTTGGATTTGATGACCTTTAGGGTGTTTTCCAACCTCAATGATTCTATGACTCTACCATTGTCTTTACAGAAATGCCTGCTAAAACAGACCTGTCATCTAACTGACCATGAGTGAATTTCACAGAGAAACAAACTCATTTCTACTTTGATCACTGGCTGTGAAGCAGTTTTCTGCTCACAGTATATGCATTTTCCCTTTTATGTAAATCTATCATTTGCATCATCTCTGATAATGCTGTTAAAGCAAAATACATCACATGCATAGAAACACAGAGCCTCCTTGCTTAAGCTGACAGCCTTTTTATATTGGTTTAAAAATCAATCCTTCCTCAAACTGAGGATTAGCCAGCTACAAAATAATGACCAGTTTTGTAATATGTGAAACGTGTCAAATCTAATAACTAAAGTCTGCCTAAACAAAAGAATGTGTTCAAAAAGATTAGTGGATTATTGAAGGCTCACACAGTCTGTAGCCACTTTTCATGCTTCTTGGACAGCTTTTAGTATGTCTCAGCTGCTGCCAGTCAACACGTGCTCTTTAAGCATGGAAAATAATGCAGGAGTTTATAGGAGAGCTGTGCTGATGCTTTGAATGAGATGGCTACTTGGTGAGCTGGAGACATTAAAGGCTTTCCTTTTTCATCAGAAGGATTTTCTACAAAGCCTGGGAGAGATCCTGTGCTTCAGTTAAAACAAACCCAGTTAATACCTATCATCCCCATAGAGCTACTGACTGCAGCAGGCTTAACCAGCAGATGCTGATGCACTCTCACAGATTCTTGTCAGGCATTGTACACGCTGCTCTTCATTCAGACCTGCCTTAGAAGCTGCTGCCAGAGGGACAAGGTGCTCCCTGGGGCTGGCAGCTCAGCAGCACAGATAGTATTGCTCAGGGTGCATGCCCTCAGCCACAAAAAGAGAAGGGTCAGTGTTGGGCTAGCAAACATGTGGACCAAACAATCTCTCATAAATACAAAAGTCATCAACTTTGGTATTTTGTACTGAAAACTAGTAGAATTACAGTGCTCCTGCCTTATGATGTGTGGACAGTTTTATTAGCACTGCATCTTCAATAGCCTGATTTGATACACTTGGAGAAGTGTTTCTAAGCGATGGCAACTGTCTGCTTGGTGTGACATCATCACCCACAGCACACTCAGATGCTGAGATATTGATGGTTTTGACAAGAGGCTTTAAAGGTTTGAGTTAAAATGGTACACTCCGCCCTGCATGATTCACCTGCCCAACCAGTTTTGGGAAGTCTGTGTGGGAATGCTGTGACTATTCAAAAACTATTGTCGTTAAACTTGAATTCTCCTTTGAAACAGGTTTCTGAGGACTAGTGGACTCACTTTGCAGGAGTCAATTTTTCACATGGCAAATATATCACTTGTAAACATTTCAGTGCATAAGGAAAACCCCTGTCATCTCATGTGTGGTATCACTAATGGACAAAATATTGAGACAGGTGTAATCCCACAGAGACAGATTTGGAAGTGTTTTCCTATTCAAATTTTGCTGTCTTTCCGTATTTTGTGTACTGCTGTAGGTAGCTGACATGCAGGTAAGTTGTCATTAACTTGTCTTGAAACTTCAGGGTCTCACTGTGCTGCACAGAACCTGCAGAATGCTTGCAGAAATCCTTTGCAGTTAATCTACATCTAAAACCACTACTGTTGCAATTTCAGTTTCAGCTACTGCCCTGCAATCCACTGTTGCATCAGATGATTGTGGGACTATTCTACTTTATTTCTGCGCATGAGCAGTTTGTCAAAATGAGATTTATTTAAATATTGCTTAAAGTTTATTTTAAGTATTGCTTTTGGCATTATTATTTATTAAGTTCGGAAAAGAAATACAGCCACTTCTGCCAATACAAGAATGCACAAGTTGTAAGAGAGTAGTCTATGCTGATGCTATCAAGTTCCTGCAAATCACTGAGTGGTTGCCAGCTTTCATACTTTCTGTATGCTGCTTTGAAAAATTGACTTCTGAAAACCTGTTTTAGTTAGGTTGCCACAATATTTTTGAATCTTGATTTCAATGTCAATTTTAAAATTTTGTCCATCTATGTCTCATAGATGACTGAGGATGTGGGCAGATTTCTTTCCTTGTGACTATTGCTGTGGAACACTGCAGTCTGCAATGGGTACTACAGCAGTTTTTCAGTTGTGCAGTGAATGAAAATCTATTTCTGATACACTGATGCAGTCTACATCATTCAAAACTATGAGGCATTCACAGTTGTTCTGCTTTTCATCTCCCTGCTCCAAAGTTCAGTAAGAGGAAACGTGCCATTAATTTCTAATGCCAAACACTCTAATTATATTGGCCAGCTAATTACTGATTAGATAGAAAGTAGTCCCTATTAGACACATGAAGGAGATCACCTCTTATCACATCCCAGGTAAATGCTGCTCAGTGTAAGTGCCTGCTCTATTATCACTATCTTTAGTTCTCTTCTTTGTAAACCAGTTACTTTGAGCCCTGAGAAGGACAAGACATCATTAACTATGATGAAATGTTGGCCTTTCCTGTTTTGAAATGTCTGAGGAAAATGCATGAGCATGGTCCCTACCTTGATCCTGGGAACATGAAGACTCCTCTCTTCCAGTGACAAATTCAAGCTGCTGTTGAAGAGGCCACCACTTCCCCTGGACTGTAACTGTGGTCTCATGCACCCCCCTGCAGGAGTGCCCCAAGGTTTTGGTGAGCCATGTGTGCACCAGGCAGCATACACTCTTCTCGTGGTCCCAGAGCAGTTGCAGCTGGAAGGACACATAAAGCAAAAGATACCAAAAGTCACCTCCTCCTGGCACGGCATCGCATGAGCTCAGTGCTCAGTTCCTGCAGATTTCCCATGGATGGAGCTTTCTGCTGCAAGCTGGTTGCTCAGGGAGGTGGCTGCTTCACCACAAACCCTGCAGGTGCATTGGGGTGTGTTTATGCCCAGGCAGCCAGGATCAGAGGAGAGGTGGGAACAGGGGCAAATGTTATCATTCCCAGATGAAAACTGGTCTGTAACTCCAAACAGAAAACACCCAGTCCCTATCTGAAAGCTGTGAACTTTGCACTTTTTTTGTACACCATTTTTCATGTGTGTGTGTAAGTGTGAAATACCTACAATTTTTTCTATTAAAAGTTTGATTTGTTGAAATGCAATTTTCCATCAGAAGTAAAAAATTATGGATATGTCCTTAACAGTCTTCTTTAAAACTGCATAAACCCAAATAAAATGTTCCTTGTGGTATTAGTAGGCTAATGCAATATGCTATAAAGTTCATATTCAGAAAAGGATATTCTGTACTGCAGTCTTGGTGTTGGAAATTAGCCCAAGCCAACTCTCACTACACTAATCATTCCTTAACCTTTGTGCTCCCTGACTTCTGCAGGATACTGATGGTCAATAAATAATCATACTCCCTTAAGTGGAAAAGTATCTGCTGTGAAAATAATGTTCTTTGATTTCTGTTGATAATGTAGGAATAAGTCCTTTAGCAGGCAAAACTCTGTATGAAGTAAAAATTTCCTGGACATGAACTACATAACGAAGCCATTAATTGTAGACTGCCATTGAAGGGAGTCAAACCTAGTTGCTCAGAAGCCACCTACAAAGCATAAAGTGTGATTAAAACAATATATTGTGAAATAAGGTGAGACTAAAACAGTATCTTCTGAAAAGTCTTTGATTCTTTCCCTTTTCAACTACAAACAATACTAATTACAGGAGGGGCAGAGAAGTAAAATAATAGCAGTTACCCTAATTATCTGGAGTCTCTATTTTGTGTTGGATAGATGGTTTAGGTATGCTTACTATCTGTTTGATTTCATTAGCGATGCTTCATAAATTATGTGCAAATAAAGAATGCAGATGGGAATGATTTCAGATTAAGTATGAGAATTTTATTGCTGACTATCAAAGACCTTCTAAAGTGCTAATTTTTTAGACATAGTTCTTTGATCACTACAGATAGTGAATGTTAATCAAATAAAACTCTGACATTGTTCTTGTGATTCTAAATGGGAAGTGAACAGTAGTCTGCCAAATTTTAATTGTTCATTTGGGCTATACTACTATCACTTTGCAAATCTCAAAGCCTGGTATTAGAGAATATCCTTCTTAAGAAGAATAAAATATTTCTGGAGACATGCCTGAATATCACTGGCTTGAGAGCACAAGTATTCCTCAGTTCTGAGAACTGAATTAATACTTCCTCTGAGTGCTGCAGCAAGTTGCTGTGCTGGGTGTATTGTGGGTTTGCATAAGGCAAGACTGGACAGAATATTTCTAGGTTAGCTGGAGGGTGAGGTGGCATGAACTGCCACACTCTTCTAACAGGCTGATGGCAAGGCTGTGGCATGGTTCCCCCAGCTTTCACAGAGCTCTTTAGGTTGCAGAAGTGAAGCCACCACAACATGCCTACTCACCACGGGCCTTGCAAACGCCTCCTTTTGCCACTCAAATCATGTAGCCAGCCAAGTTATGGTTTACCTAGGTAAAAAAGCAAAACAATAAGGAGGGAAAGTAAACACCTTTGTTGTCTTCTGCCTAAAAATCTTCTGATGGTGGAGCCATAACTTAGCGCCAAAGTATAAAGAAGCCTCTTTTTTAGGTACTAGGGGTGAAAAATATACCCTGGAGGAAAAACATCACAAGAAAGAAGAACAGCGCTCTTTTTCTTTTTCTTAGACTCAGGTCATGCATGTTTACATTGCTCAGGTGTTTATTCTACTGTAACAAACTTCACACTAAAACTGAAACAATTATGAGATACTGTTTGTAGAATACCTTCTAACAGAAACTTTCAGGTCTGAATCAAGATACTGAGGGGGAAAATGCTCATTCATTTCATAAATATTAGGATTTTTAAAGCATCCCTCTGCGTAAGGCTCTGGTAAAACACTTCTCTGAGCATTTTTTATGTGGATTTCTCCTGACCTTTTAAAACCCCAGTTATAAGCTTCTAACCTCCTTTAGATGGTTTAAGAATGAACAAAAAACTTTGCAAATGCATAGACTTGTGCAGTCCTGGCTCAACATCTATACACCAGCCCTTCCCCATGTAACAAAGGGAAACTTCTCAAAAGTAACCCAGAGAGGAAGAGGAGGAACTACCACCACCATCTTCAGGGGTCAGGGTGAAGCTCCTTTAGGAATGGGCCAAGACCACTTCAGTGGCTCTGGAGGAGAGGTTCTCTCTGTAAGCAGGTCAGGGTGAGGATGAAGGGCAGACACACGGTACTGCACCACTTAAGGTGCTGAGGCTTCCCCACCCTCCTGGCACCCAAGCATGCCTGTGCCTCACAAGTCAGGAATCTCTGTCCTCAGGTAAGTTCCTGCCTTAGGCAGGGGTGGGGAGCAGTGCAGTGGGAGCAGTGCCCTGCAAAGGCACCCAGACCTCAGCCCGGGGCTGTCTGGGAGGGAGGCAGCAGCCAGGGCGGGAAGGAGGGGTCATGAAATGGGAGAGGCAGGAAAATTCCAGAGGGTAAAAGCTACATTGAGAAGATGTGGAGACACCTGTGGAAAAGACTTGGGCATGGCTCTCCTAGAAATTATTATTATTATTTATTAGCTCAAGAGCAAAGAGCAAAGGCTCTTCCGTGCCTCCTTTCTTATTTCAATGTTCAAGAGCCACAATAAGCCAAATTAATCTTTAACAAAGAATACTTCCTCCTGTTTTTCCTGGGAACTCTATCATAATAATGATGGTGGCTGGGTGTCCCCTGAGCAGGTACAAAGAGGGAGGCATAAGTCTTTCCTCACTAACCCTAGTGATACAGCCAGAATAGGCTTCTGACACAGTGCCTGCCATGCATTGTGCTGGGAAGAAACACTCCACTTTCCTGGACACCTTGTGTTTGCAAGAATTCAGATCTTGCCAGATATAAACAAGAGGAACTGGTATTTCATAGAATCACAGAGTAGCTTGGGTTGCAAGTGGCCTTAAAGATCATCTAGCAGCCCTCCTGCTATGGGCAGGGAGCCTTCCACTAGACCAGGTTACTCAGAGCCCCATCCAGTCTAGTGTTGAACGTCTCCAGGGGTGGGGAGTCCACAAACTGTCTGGGCAATATTTTACTTCAAAATGGAAGTGGAAAGCCTTTGCAGAGCTTTTAATTACAAAACAAAAGTTGCAGGCTTTTTGTCAGAAGTGGGCTCTAAACAATTTTCACTATGTGAGTGGCACAAAGCTCACCTCCTCAGAGTCCCTCTGAGGTTCTGCTTCTCTGCACACACCATAGCAGGATTTCTCTGTCAGAAATTTTGTAGTTTTCAACCTGGTGAGGAGATTTTAATTTCTTTAAATACACTGGAAAATCTTATAGCCAGAAGAGGGAGGATGCTTAAAGTAAGGTTGGGAAAATCCTGCTTTTTTGTGCAAAATATTATTCTGCCACATATATATATGACGATACACATCTCCAGCTGTGGGGAGTTATTAGTCATTATTCCATTGAGTCAGGACCTCATGTGGACCATGGTCTATCACTATTCTAACACCATATTAAGCAATAATTTGTTAACTGTCAGCAATGGAAATGAATGTAGTTTCTTGAAAGGCTGACAGCTTGGCATTCATAGTGTCCTTGAAAAGTCCTTCATCAGCAGACAAAGGGTAGCAGGGCTGATAGAGCAGAGGAGGATACCTTTACTACATTTGGATGTGTGCCATGGAAAGTACCCATGTACCAGAAGGGAAGTAGCAGGGCTGGCCCTGGGGCACACTAGAAAGAAGATTGTGCTCCCAGGAAGAGCAGAATCCAGGTATGGGTCACTGCAAATGTACGCAGTGGTGATCTGGTAAGAATATGGCTGAATATGGGAGTATTCCCTTAAATAGCTACATTAATAAAGATGTAGTCTGCATTAAAATGGGAAAACATGTAATAGAAAATCAGATTACAATTTCCAAACAAATCTTATTCTGACTTCATGCACTGTACCTTTTACTTTCTGCACTGTATTTTATTTAGGTAGTGTTTAAGACCTCCTGTAACACACTGGGCATCTCTTTTGCATGAACACAAGCTCACAAGATTCCCTGCTTGGGCTCTGGGCCATTTTTTCTCCTGCATATTTTCTATTACAGTCTCCAGGAAGTATGCACATGCAAAAGACACTACTTGGTCTGTAACAGGGATATAATTGATGAGAGGTGTGATGAAAATTCATGAAAATTTAAATCTGAGCTAATGCTGCAGTGTATATAGTTATTATCCACAATGAATTTAAAAGTGTGAAGGCAAGGATTATCCAGGTTTATTGCAATTGCCCTGCTGGCATGTTAATCATATTGCATACATGATGGTGTAAATAGTGCATAGTAGCAGCAAGCACATAACCTGTGCTAGAAAGTAAGTGATGGCGTGGAAAGAGCCAAACACCAGCAGGTAGTTCCTCAGTTCAGTGTGGACATTGTCCTTCCCACATGCTAACAGTCCCTCAAACTTGGCTGAAGTGTAGCTCAAGCTTATTATAAAGATATAAAATCTGAATTGGAAGCAAGTTTCTGTTTCCTCTTTTATTCTACTGACAAAAATAGCTTTCTAACAGTCCATTACTCCTTTAACCATAGTCTATAAATGCTTTTAATTACACCACCTTTCATGGTATGACATTAATTACAGGTATTTAAATGCTGTACGTGGCTCAGGTGTCACAGAAAACAGTTTCTCCCAAAGTGTTATCAATGAAAGTATACATGATAGAGCTACAGATTTACGGCAATTAAATGCTAATTCTACTTTTGCTAGACATTATAAACATATTGAGATGGTTAACAAAAATGCAAAAATATTTGTCGAAGGAAATTTCCAATACAAAGAAAAGTCTTTTTTCCACTAAGTCTCTCAAAAAATACAAACAGTGGAGAATAAGTGATAAAAGCCATTTTTCCCTATTCCTGTTTATGGATAGTGCCCCACACACATGACCAGTGCTGGGCAAAAAGATGTAAATACATCTGAACTCTCTTGAATATTGTAAATGTCATTCCTTTCCTTGTAGATTAGGTTTAAACTGGGTATAATCAGGGATCTGTGACAAAATAATTGTAAGAACCATCTGTATATGGCCATTTGGAGGAAGTAAAATACTAAACTTGCTTTTCTTGCATATTTGTGACAGTAAGACCACTCTAAGTCTAATTAATGATAAGGAATTATATAATGCGAATAATTTCTCCTAGTCACGACCATCCTAAAATTAAAATAACAAATTATGAAAAATATCAAAATGATCCCTTCCAAGTAATATCCAGTAAGAATATTTTTGAGATTTCCCTTTTGCAACAGTTCTTTCGTGAACAGAAAACACTAGTTTTTTGTGTTACAGTGCTTATAAAATGGACAAAATTTTGATTTAATTGTTCATTTACAAGTGGTGTTGGAAGCAATTTTCAAGCAGCTGTATTTCTGTGGATTATTCCCTCAATGTTGTTCATGTCATGGTATTACTAAATGTCACAAATCATCCTGGGACACCACGAATTGTACAGTGCAGATTATTTATTTTGCCAAGTCCAGGTTTTTCTTTCTTAGCTTTAGAATTTGGAAACAATCCCAAAGGTAATAGGGAACCTTGAGAACCTTTTCTGAAATATGCCTCTTGACTGGCTCCCTTTCCTGTTTTCTTGGCCTCTCCAGGGACACATAATCAGTGCTACTCCTGCAGTCCTTATGAAGTTGTCTACAGGCCTTCTCAGCTTCTTATATTTCAGAAGGAAAAAAAAATTGAGCAGACTGTTTTGAAAACTAGGCTTTTTCTTTTAATTCACAAAGTCTAGCTGCTTTACAGTGCTGGATAATGAAGCTACATGTGACTGCTCCCAGCTCTCTCACACCTGCAATGTGAGGGGTTATAAATCAAACACAGTATTTGCTTTAACTGGGTCAACCTCCCCCCAAAACAAAATTCCAGAAAGCAAAGAACATAACAATTGATTGCTGCACATAATGCTTCTTTATCATTACATAAAGAACTTCATAATAATCATAAAAAGCTGGACTGGTTATTCAGGGATTTCACAACTGTAGGTAACTTGAGGTATCTGAGTTTGTCTGCACTTGGATGCTCCTTTCAGCTATTTACCATTTCCTGATTTTGGTAGAAAAAGGGTTGTTTTTTTTTTTTATATCTCTTCATTTACTAAACTAAACTCAGGCCAAAAAGCATTGATGAAGTCCAGTACAAGATTTGGATTGATTTATTTGTTTATAGTCAAGAGGGAGAATGAAAGCTGAGTTCCAGCAACAGCTACATGTTTACATGAATTTGAATCTAGAAAATGAATGGCTGTCTGCCAATTTAAAAACTCACCTCTCTTAAATCTTATGGGCTTGTCTTAGGTTGCAAATGCAAGATGTGTCTGGGGGTGTGTATTCTATTGCCATCTGTTAAAGCCAGGTGGGGCAGTTTTCTTTATCTCTTCCACAACCAATCCTCTCTCCAGGAGATATATTCTGTTAATGGGCCAGTGAGTGTCACTGCAGGACTGATAAAATTACATCATCCCATTGGGAGATGCTCCGCCCAGGGGGAGGAGCAAAGCATTCCTACCTGGATATAATCTGAGAGTTGGAATGACAGAGACAGCCTTTTCCACTGGATTCCCAGAGGAGCAGCCTTTTCCCACTGAATTCCTGGGGGAAGACCAGGCCCATCTACACCACCACTGGACCTTCAGAGGAAAGCTACACCCTTCTACAGGATCACTGCTCCAACAGAACCACACCTGTCACTGCAGGCGGGCTGCAGCCACCATTTAATCAGACTGCCACCAACACCCTGACCCACAGGGTGTCAGGTCGTATTCTGACTCTCTCAGTGTTGTTTTGTGTCACGTTTCTCTTGCCCACCTGCCCGCCCGCGCCGGGGTTCCTGGTCAGTTGCGGGGCGGTGGCGGAACCGGCGCGCTGCGGTCAGAGACTGGCCAGCACGTGGCAGAGAGAGACAGGTGCGTGGTTTCGGCTCGCTGGCACAGCGCTTTTGTTTGCATATGATCCAAGGCCAAAGCAAAGGAAGGGTCAGTGTGCATGCAAAGTTTCGGAGGATTTTTATTCTTTCTTTCCCCCGAANTTTCCCCCGAAGAAGCAGAGGCGGAGTGACCTCGAGCTAAGCCCGAGATGAGGTTATAAGGAACACGGATACCTGGGGGATAGAACCTAAGGTGATCAATAGGGGTATTTTGGGGGAGGGATGAGGGGCATCAAGGGGCAAATAGGGGAAAACCAAGGTTGGGAAGAAGGGTGAAGGGTGAATCACCTGCTAAGGGTTGTATTGATTGGCAGGGAATGTTTTTGAACTACTTGGGCAGGACTGAGGTGTAAGACAAAAGTAGACAGGAAGTTGACAGGAATGTATTTGGTAAAGTGGTGGGGAGAAGGGTGATTGACATCTCTGACAGACAGGTGAAACGGCGGGAAACCCTAGACAACGGGCTTGGAGAAGGAGCCACTCTAAGGGGAAAGGACAGGGGGTACACAGGGGCAAACCATTTTGTAACTGATTAGCGTAGAAATGCCTTAATATAATAGAACAATGAAAGAAACTCGAAAACAGAACACCACAGTTTTGTATTACTGCATTTTTATTTTTATTTTTCCTGATAAAGAACTATTATTCCTATTCCCATATCTTTGCCTGACAGCCCCTTAATTTCAAAATTTTAATAATTTGGATGTAGGGGGTTTACATTCTCCATTTCAAGGGAAACTCCTGCCTTCCTTAGCAGACACATGTCTTTTCAAACCAAGACAGGGCTTAAAACTCATCTGTAAATAATATTTTTTTTATTTATGAATGTATATTATAAAAGAAGAACTGTCATTCTTTCTGTTTCTGGAGATGTTTGGATTTCAAAATCTCACCTCTGTTGCTTTTACAGCTGAAATAAGCACCCTTTGCCTGGATGTCAGATGATGTCCTCCCTAACATCTTGCCTTTCACATCCTCTCCCCACTAATATTGTGCAATACCAATCTTGAAAAGAATCAGCTTTGCTTTGAATGGAGCAGAAAGGCTCTTGAAAAGTAGTATGTGGTCAGGTAGTGAAAGTGTTGTTACGTAATGTATCCCAAAGAGGTGAATCAAAGACATTTAGACCTTTTGCTAACTTATTAGGCACCTCCTAAGCAAGGTTTTGGGCTTTGATCTTCCAGCCTTAGTGGCCTTTTACCACTGTTTCATCTAATTATATCAAACCTCACTGGAGCCAGCCAGAGTCCCCACACACTGATCGTCATAAAGTGAAAGCACTGATTTAATTAGAGACTTATTCCTATATGTGGGCAGATGTCACAGGAGTGGTTGTCACATCCTTCTATTGTCTCAGACTCCTCAGTGCAGGAGTCTTGTCAGCACCATCATGGTGAATGCCATGGTCACAGTCCTGGATATGTAGAAGTGTTACAGAATAACATAAATTCAGTAGAGAATGTTAGCCTCAGTCCAATAGTGCCAGCTGAGCACCTTTCTGATGGCACCCTGAGTTGAGGTCTGCTGGGATACACCTGACAGTCACTGAGCTAACTGCAAACAGGGATTTTGTGTGGTCCCTGCAGAAGGACTCTATTCCTTCAGAGCTTGTTTTGGGCTGTTAAGTGACTCTTTAAGGAAAGAAATTACCTCCCTGCTGCTATGTTGCTAAATCATGTTCAGCTCTAAGAAGAGAAAGCCATGAGGAAAGAAAGTGTGAGGTGCTGGGGTGCAGGGATATGTGAAAGGTGACTGGGAAGGATATCCTACACAACCCAGAGAGATGTAGCAGGCTCAGACAAACATTAGCTTTGGTTTGGAGAGGGGTTATTGTTATCCAGTGAAAAGGGCATTAGATATTGTCAGGAGGCCTGGATTACACATCCTCTGCATTGCTGCCAAGTGCTGCTGCTGTCTTACTGTGTATTTCCTTGGATCATCCCTCACACTTCTGTTTCCCATCCCAAAGTCTGACAATCTGATCTGGCTCTTATAGCTCTCCTGATGCCCCGATTACACTTGCACAGAGCAGTCCTGACCCCCACCTATGCTTCCACAGCAAACAAGGGTAATTGGTGCCCTTCTGAAGGTTTAAATTCACCTCTGGTAGATGTGGACATTTGCAATGCCTTTTCTTTGCCGTTTTAAATCAATTTCTATTCTAGGAATAGAAGTGATTATCAAATAAAGACAGAGCAAAACAGGAAAAGTGATTAATTTTTCAGATTTTTTTTGCACATGGTGGAATTCACAGCCATCAGAGAAGTGAGCACAAAAACTAGTAAATGTATTTTTTTTAAGGTTCTGAAGCTTTTAAGTAATTTTGCTGACTCTATGTAGTAAGGAAATCTTCACTGATTCAGGAATTCCTTTAAAGGTCTTAAGGAACTAATAAGTTGAACTGAACTGATGAATCTGTTACACTCATAATATTGTTCATGGACACAGAGGAAGCATACCTTGTATTAGTGAATCCAAAGATTTTTAGTACAATGGAAAATGTATCAATCTAATTCTAGAATTGTTACTAGTCTAGATCTAATTGTTGCTGAAATAGAATGATAATTATTTTAGACAAAGTCTCAATTACAGTAATATGGTCCATCTTTTCTCTCCGGCAACCCGCAGTAGGACAAGGGGACACCCTCTAAAGCTATGCCAGGGAAGGTTTAGGTTGGACATTTAGCAAGAAATTCTTCCCAGAAAGGGTGATTAGACATTGGAATGGGCAGCCCAGAGAGGTGGTGGAGTCACTGTCCCTGGAGGTGTCTAAGGAAAGACTGGCTGTGGCACTCAGTGCCATGGTCTGGCTGACAGAGTGGTGTTGGGTCACAGGTTGGACCCGATGATCTCAAAGGTCTTTTCCAACCCAACAGATTCTGTGATTCTGTAATACAGCTGAAATCATAACATATGCAGTTCTTAGTAGACATTCTTTTTCTCAGGGTAATGGTCACCCTTGCACTGCACCTTTGAGTCCTGAAGTCAGCAGCTTTGGGCTACTGAGGAGGGTGACACAGAAGTCATCAGCCTCTGAAGTGTCTCTTTGGGAGAAGATTGTATTGATGCAGCTGGTTTCTTCTTTCTCCTTCTGGGATCCACCTGAGGTACTTTTGTTAGTTTGCTAACGTACTTACACACTTTTATTTTTCTTCTTTGGTCTACACTATCACATTACATCAGAATTTAATATATATGATGCCTTCTACATAGGTGAGTTACTGTTTCTTTGTTCTGCTTTCCCTGAATACAGTCTAGCACAGCTCTAGACTTTATCATCCCACATCTGTTTTTCTCTATGCCATCCCCTGTGTCTCTACTTCTCAGGGCCTCTGCTGTCGTATCAGATCCATGTTCCTCTCCGTCGTTGCATTAGAGTTGTTAATTAATATTTTATTCTACAGGAAACAACTGCTTATCATGGCTACCAATATAAAACTGAGATTATACTATGCAATGATAAACAAATTTCATCATCTGTAGATACCGGGCTAGGTAGAAAAATTGCTGCAACAGCCAAACTCAGTAAAACAAAGCTTCAGGCAGATGAGGCAGAGAGCAACCTGACAAGGCTCAGTCCCAAGGCTATGCAAACTCACTGCAAAAGTGATGGCCTGTCTGTAGCAGTGACGTGGCCACATGATGGAATTACAGGGTTCCCAAGGCCCTGAAGTCCTCTGCTCACAGGTGGTAAGGCTGTCCATCTCCCTGCAGCAAGCACTGCTCCTTATGCAGTTGTTTAGGTCAGAAGGCACCTCTGGACACCATCTGGTCCAACACCCAGCTCAAAGCAGGGCCAGCTTAGGTGGCCTTCAAAAGACAGCAATGGCTCTGCTCTTCAGGGCTGTTCTTGCAGTGGCTTTTCTCACCAATCAAAATCCAAGGAATGATACTCTTGTGGTTTGATCTCAGCTAGCAGCTAAGCACCACACAGTCACTCACATCCATCTCCCCTTCCCTGGCCAGATGGGAGAAGAAATAGGAAGGATAAAAGTGAGAAAACACGTGGGTTGATATAAAAACAGTATAATAATTAAAATAAAAATAATTGTAATAACAATTAATAGTAACAAAAACAGTATCAATATATGGGGGGCAGCAGGGCCAAGTGGGAGGATAACAAAGAGACAGAAAAATAAAACCCAAGAAAGATGAGATAAAAATTGAAATATTCATTGGAGGTAAAATTCCTCACCACCAATCAAATGATGCCCAGCCAGACATCAAAGGGCAGACCCCCACTTACATTATTGTTGAGCACGATGCTTTATGGCACAGAATATTCCTTTGGTCAGCTGTGGCCCCTCCCAGCTTTTTGTGCATTCCCAGCCTACCTCCTGGGCTGGTGGTGTGAGAAGCAGAAAAGGCCTTGGCTCTGTGTCAGCACTGCTCAGCAGGAGCTAAAACATCCCTGTGTTATCAGCACTTCTCAGCACAAATCCAAAACAAAGCCCTGTACCAGCTACTGTGAAGAAAATTAACTCTACCCCAGCCAAAACCAGCACAGGTGCCATAAGGTAAAGAAGCCAGAGTCAATGGGCTTAATTTTCTGTATGAAATAAAATAAACCCCTCAAGCATCCCAAAACTATTACTCTCAAAGCTGGTCCTACTGAATAGTCATGACTTTAAAATAACCAATTTCAACTTTAAAAATCAACTTTCTTTATGCTGTATGGTTGGTCCAACATTATTTTAGTTGAGCAAGATGGAGAAATAAGAGCCTGGGCAAGGTATTGCTGGCACACCTTTCTAACTCACATTCATCCAGCAAGCTTGCCAGTCAATTAAGAGGCCATATCTCTGATGACACTGCACCTATTCCTGTGGAGAGCAGGAATTCCTTGTGCCATGGGGGGTTCCCAGAAGCTGGAGTGTGTCTGCCTGGGTGAAGTGTGCAGCCCAGCAGCCTGGGGGAGAGCAGGGTGGGGAAGTGAACAAGGGAGAGGATACTGACATTTTGCTCCCTGGGGCCCTTGGTGAGCTGGGAAAAAATCTGTCAGTGAAAGGTGCTGTATGCCAAGGATCACCAAAAGTAGCTGTATTTACATGCTTCTCTTGGAAGTACATGTTCTAAAAGAATTTGCTCAATGTGTCAATCTACTCAGACGGAAATAATCAGCAGAGATGGTGTTTTATTTAAACACTCTCCTTGGTTCTATTTCATGGGGATTTATATGCTTAAATAAGTCATAGAGGGGTTACTTGAGTGAACCAGGCAGAGGCTGATGCCAGAGCTGAAAAAGAGCAGAGACATCCTGGAACCCTGCATATTGAGCTGACATTAGGTCAGTGTGCCCTTCTCACTGGCCCAAGGAGAGTATTCTGTATTTTGAAAAGGAAAGTGAGTTCAATGTGGCAAAAGTAAGATAAAGTTCAAAGGCTGTGAGTTGTAGTGGAGCAAATACAGTCTAGAAATATGTAAAGAGAGGGTGCCAGGAGGATGGAGCCAGGCTTTTATTGGTGGTGCCAAGCAATAGGACAAGAGGCAAAGGGCAGAAACTGATGCACAGGAAGTTCTGCCTGAATATGAGGAAGAATTTCTTTACTGTGGGGTGACAAAGCACTGGAACAGATTGCCCAGAGATGCTGAGGAGCCTCCTTCACTGGAGACATTCAAGAACCATCTGGACACAATCCTGCGCCATGTGCTCTGGGATGACCCTGGCTGAACAGGAAGGTTGGACCAGATGACCCACTCTGATCCCTTCCAATCTGAGCCATTCTCTCATTCTGTGAAATTGATTTCCAAGCAGCAATAGCACTTAATCATGGAAAGGATTTAGATGCTATGAGTTCTCCAACTCTCATTTCTAAATAAAATTCTCTGCTTAAAAACATATAACCATTTGGAAAAGAAATCATTCAGGCAAGGCTTTGGCCCATCTTGTTTATAATGTAAAATGAAAACACTCCTGATAAACAGTCTATAAACTGATCTATACATTTCCCTCTAATGGCAAAGAGACATAGTCACTGTTTGATCTCAAGTTAGTAATTAATCTGATATTGTTTTGATTTGTGGCAGTTTTTCTTGTAATTTATCCCCATAATTGAAATTATGTGTTTGGTCTACTATTTGTGATATTCCAGGAAGTGAAATTACTCCTTTTCTCACTCCATTTTTTTTAAGTGAAACATGAACCTTATTCACTTATTGTCCCGAATGACCTTCTTAAATTTTCCTATTTCAGATTTCCTGTAAGAAAAATATGAATAAATATTAGGTATCAGCTCTGTGAATCTCAGCCTAAATCAAGTAAGAGTGTAGACAAAGTCCCGATTGATTTATGGTAATGCAGACATTTTTCATAATCCCAAATAAATCTAATCTTTCTTCTTAACAAAATTCCTTGTTGCGGTATCCTTAAATGACCCGCTAGTAAATAATTATATGTTTGTCTATATAAACAAGTTCTTAGTAAGTAAGATATTAGCCATAGACATTTGTTTCTCAGCTTGCTCCTTAGCCAGTTTATTCTCAGTTGTCCAGTACCCTGCACTAGAGATGACTGACCAAAATGTTGATAATACGCCTGGCAACGGGTCCTAATGTTCCACCACGAAGTCACGTGCTGCCCTTAAGGATTTGAGATTTTTATTGAAAATTATGTAGATATTCTAGTATTTCCTCCAGAGCCTTATCATTCCAACACATTTTTTTTCTGAGAGAAATAGCTACACTGATGCATTTTCTAGATACTTTTACTCAGTTTTTACTGGACCAGAATACAATTAAGTGATTAGAGTTACTTGTGACTGTACCACTGGACTATGTGGATATGGGCTGAACAAGTGTGGACTGAATTGAAGGGAAGCAAGAGTATACAATTAGATTCAAACTAGGAAAACCATTAGCTCATTTGACTGGGTTGGGACCAAGATAGAGAGGGGCCAGTTGAAGCATGTTGGTGGAAGAGAGTATAGAAAGATGCAACTGGGCAATGTTAGCTCAGTGGGAGGGAGTTAAGGGCCTCCTCCCCTCCAGGCTTGAGTCCAGTCTTCTACACATATTTCTGAAAGCCTTTCCTTTGTCCTTGGAAGTGGTAATATGTATCACACATTTGACTTGTGAAGTAATTATCCCCTTCTTTATGCCTGCCTTGCAGGGCTCCTCCAAGAACAAGCTCAGCCATATCTGCTGATGATCTATTTGAGGAAAACCTTTCCCAGTCCCACCCTTCTGGGTGCTGATAGAGCAGCAAATTAAAAATTCAAAGCCTCTGGCGTAGGAGTGGCTGTTTCAGATAGAGCAGAAACGGAAGATATCTCCTCCTATCTCTCTTTGATGTTAATCAGTTATCAAGCCATTGGCAGGTTCCAGCACTCTGTCTAAATCAATGATGTCATTTTTACAAGTAGGCTTGAAGCCCTTGGCAAACCAGCCCTGTTTGTTTCCCCATCCTTAAGAGCTCTGTTATTGCTATTCCTCATTGAAATTCAAGGCCTTTGGAAATTCAGTTGATGTTAGAGCCAAACCCAGAACTCTGAAGCTCTCCATTCCTGGACACCTCTTGGGGCAGGGACCTGAGCATACTCCCTGTGCTGGAGCTGGCTTGCCTAAACACCACAGGCAGCAGCTGAGTGACCAGGAACATTTTCTGGGGGGGGTCACCTTGTCCTTGGCTAAGCCATAAAATCTCTGTAAGAGATTATATGACAGAATGTGACTGTAGTGGAAATACCAAGAACAGGCATGATTACTGGGTCAAGAATCTCTTACTTTTCTCCCTTTTCTTCTCTCACAAAATGCTCATGCATTACACAGAAGTCCTAAAGCCACTTGCATCATCCACTCTCCATGTGAAAGAGCACTTCGTGCCTTGCCCAGTGCCAGTAACTTTTTTCAGGCATATGATTTTATAAATGAACATTTATCAATCAATTAATCACCTCTATTACACAGTACCTTACCATGACCAGAGGCACTGGAATGAAGAAAACCATGACTAATTCGAACTTGTGCAGAGACCCCACCTGCTCTTCAGTGACTCCCTCTAAGCAGCTTTTTTTTTTTTTTCCCCCAAATGTCCTGTTAGTTTTATACCCCAGGTAGTGGGAATACCCTAGCATTCCTCTCTCAGGGCACAGTCACAGGAATTCCCAGGGTGTTCACTGCTCAGAAATGGTAGGCATGGCAGAGGCTTACACACAAGACCAAGATGGAAGTAAATGGAAAACTTAACATAGCTATAAATAGGCAGAGCTATTATTTAAGCTTCCACATATAGGAATTAGCTGCTTTAAGGAAGACCTTTGGTATGAAAATTCTCTAGAGAGAATAATTGGAGAGGCCCCAGACAATCTTATTTATGTTTACAAAGTGACAAAAGCCAGTAGTTTGCTGTTTAAGGGGTATTGGAAAGGACTCCAAAAAAAGAACAAAACATCCTTTTAAAGTCAAATAAAGGAGATAAGTAATTTCAGATTATCAAAGATAGTATGGACAGCCCCATCTCTGTGGGGAGAGAACATTTTTCACAGTAGTTACTACTGAACCTAGCAGTAAGATCTGGTGATGTAAGACTGAAGCTAGAAAAATTGCTATTGGAATTGAGGTACAAAATTTTAATTGCAAAGTTAATTAAAAAATGGGGATCTCATTGTGGACTGAGACAAATTCTTCATCACCTGAAGTCTTATATCAAGACTGAATGTCTTAGAAACCTTTTCATTATTTCCTGTTGAGATTACTGGACCTTATACAGTAATCACTTGGAAAAACTCTGTGTTCTGTATTTTGTCAGAGGTGTCAACCTGGTCCCTGTTGAACATAACACCTGTGAAAAAAATCAGAGCTATTTTCCTTCGCTGTAATAAGAAGGCATTCCATGACACGTCAGAGAGTATGAATGGAGAAATGTGATAAACTTAACCCAAAAAGAAACATATGGGTTACTTACAAAAGGAAATGTCAGACAGTCTTACCATTGCTGTCAATCTGTCACTGGAGCACACAAGAACAAGTGCTGTGTTTCTACACAGAAGAAGGCCAGTCTCTAAGGTAGGTGCTCAGATAGAAAGTGTGACCAGAGGAAAACATGCTCCCTGGGATTACTGCTGAAATACAACTGCAGAGGAGGTTCTTGAGGCCTCCAGTCTCCAGGTTGGCAGGAAAGGTTGGCAGGAAAGGCTGGGTTGAGTTTCTCAAATGTATGGGGACACTTATGTAGCACTGGCTGACTGCTGACTTTTACTATCAAATGATATATATGTGACTGATACTTTTATTTGTTGCCATTTCAAAGACAATGGGAAGTTTAGCCATTAGTTTCTACAGAAATAGGGTTTGGCTCCTCAAATAGGTGTAGAAATGGAAACCTGACCTCGATCCTGTTTTCTCTGCCACTCCTTTAAGAGCAGGACTTTAGGCTTAATAGAAAGGTTTCCTGGATAAAATAAGTGAGAATCTGGTCTCGTTCTTTAGGTTCCTTCTGAAACCATCATAACAGAAGTAAAAGCTGTACCATTTTCTGGGATAGGACAAAGATTGGGAAAGCAACCCCCTCCAAAACAAACAATGTAATTACAATGGCAGAAGAAGACAGGTGAATAGAGCAAACTGGATCCACCAAACGAAAACACAGTGATGCTGTAACACTACCTTCGTTCACTGATCTCACCCAGTCCAATGTTCACATAAATCAGGCAGGGGTGTGCCTGAGAGGCATTAGTTCACTGAAGACATCTGACCCAGGTCAGAGACTGCATGATAAACTGGAGCATGGCTCCAGGCACTCGCCTTAGGATTGAGCAGCAACCTGCACAGATATGCCCTGCTGAAATGCATCCAGATGATCTGGTTCTTCAGGCCAAAATGATCCCAGCTTCCTACCCCACCCTGTGTCCCACCTGGCTAATCCATAAGCAAGGCTTATCATTCCTTCAGGCTCCTGGTGGCATGGGGCTGAGGTAAGCTGGCTGGGCAGCTCTCTTACAGGCGCACGCTCCGTTTCGCACAAGGCAGCAAAGCACACACACCGTGGCATTTTCAGAAAACCTGCTCCCTCAGCCTACACGGGATCCCTGCTGACGGCAGCAGACACAGGCGCAGGTCGCTGCTCCGCGCCTTTATGCTCCTTCACCCGTCCTTGCAGGTGGCAGAGCAGGACACCCTGGCACACACACGGTGACACGGAGACCAGTGCCAGCCCTCAGCTTCAACAGGTCTCAGTTCACCCCCAAAACAAAGGTGTGGAACAAACCAGTCTGGAACCTGCCCAGCTTGGTGCTGAGGGAAGGTGGCCTCCTAGAAGGTGCTAACAGCCTGCTCCAGTGGAGGGAGACTTTCTGGGAGATTCCCAAGGGAGAAATGCCTCAGGAGGAGCTCAGGACCTGACCACTTAGAAAAATCAGGTGTAGATCCATTTGTTTTACTTCATATGATTGAAGTTCATTTTTGCCAATAATTGAAATGCATTTCATACATTTTTTAAATAAACATACACAGTGAGTAGAGCCTTTCTCTTGTGAACATCCCCTTACATTTCCTCTGCAGCCAGTCAATCCACATCCTCTAAATAAAAACATTGATAGGGCAGTTGCAACCAGCAATGCTTTTATGTGTGTTTTCTCACAGTGCACAGACAAACACCTCTTTGCTAGAGCTAGCTCAGGCTGTTTAGGATGGAAATAGCTGTTGGGATAAGTACATACTAGAGCTCTACCTTGCATTGGTCTCCAGGCAGGCCATGCTTTCCTCCTCCTCTCACCTTTCTCATGCCCTGGGGAAGCCTCTCTGCTCCCACACCTGACCCAAATCCTCACCCTCCACCCTTGACATGGTGCCATATCCCACACCCAGTGCACATGTCCTTCCTTCCCCTTACACAACTGTGAGGGAGGAGCTGTGGTCTGGCTGCAGACTTCCCAGGCTGGAAGTCTCTCTGCAAAGCCAGCTTAGCTTGAGATGAACACTGTAGCAATGTCTCGGGTGAAATCTGCTCTTCACATGTGATGGTCCCTTGTGGTCACCTCTGAAAATGTAGCCCTGTGTTTCTGAGGAACACCCACCAGATATTTGTGTAAAGAAGATCTGGCTGGTCTTACCCACACTGAGAGATAGCTCAGGGTGGCTCTCCCAGCCAGGCTTTCTCATGCAGCTTCAGACTGTGATGAGGTGTGAAATCCAGTCCTGAGAGGGGCACTTCATGAGAAAAATCATACACTTAAAAACCTTTCAGACTTCACAAAAATGAGAGCAGTCACTTAAGTTACTGGCATAGATAACTCTGCGGATGGTCCCTGGAAATGCCTGCATGTCTGTCTTGTCAGTGGAGAATACTCAAAGCAATTTCACCTGAAATCTCCCTGAGACTAAAGAGGAAAAATAAGGACAGTGGGAGGTGCATTGGCAGATGGGTGGGATGTAAGGAAGTTATCATAACTGTATGACACTGGAGCATGAGAAGGCACCTTTTTACGCAATATTACAGAAATTTCAGCAAGGTATGTGATGCATGCCAAGCAGCATTGCCCCAGAAGCTGTCATTGCAGCACCTGGTCCTGGCTGCCTGGCAAGGAAGGCTGTGAGACGTTCAGTTTCTCTAATAATTAAGAGCTTGCTCCTGCCAGCTGCTGAGCACGCTCATCTTGTGTCCCTTTTGGCTGAAGGTAAGGATAGTCATATCTGCATGACAAGAAGCTTTGGCAGGATGACAGGCCATAATTTCATCAATAAGATCACATTAAACATTTACATGGTAAAAGAAACAAAACAAAACTGGAACTAAAAAAAAAAATCAACAGCTCTGTCCACCAATACGCAAACCTCTCCATTTTCTTGCCTCTCTCTTGATTTGGGAATCAAAAACATTGTGGGAAGCCATTCCAGACCCTGCATAATGAAAATGCAGTCTGTGGAACGGATGATTTGCAGCTTAGATGTTAAATACAGGACAGCCAACCTTTACTGCTGCCACAAACAAACCTCTTGGCAAAATTTGGAGAAAACAGGTAATGTTATACATGAGTAGAAGGATGTATCTTTATTAAATACCTTGAGGAGAAAGCCTATCTCTATATCATGCATGTTCTTGTCAAGAACAGTCTGGAGAATTTGAGACAATCGATGGATTCCTAATTCTGAAATGATGTCAAATTCAAAATACAGAAATAGTAATAGGATGGTAAGACCATGTTATGGTCATCTACTGTACAGAGCATCCTGTGGTGTTCAAATAAATACATACATTTTATAATCCCTGAGAACACAATTGATCTGTGGAGAGTTGGACAGTTTAAGGTTTTGTTAATAGCTCATAATGTTTTTTATGCTGCAATTGAGAAAGCAGCTTTGAAGTCATTCAAAGCAGAGCCTACTTTGAGATAATTGGGTTTTTGAACACTCTTGCTACTTCTTCCATTCATTGACTGAGGCATATCATTGGCAGGATATGGTGAACATCAGCCAAAATCCTGGAAGACCTAGATGTCACAGGTGATATCTGAATCATTGACCAGACATGATGGCATGTGACTGCAGAGACTGACAATGGGAGGAAACTGAAACACACAAACTTACAGAGCAGGAAGCTGATAGATCAGGGAAGATAAAAAGGATATTGAATAATGTAGCAAAACACACAGACTGCAGAAGCAGAGTCATTCAGGCTGAAAACTTTGTGAGTTTGATGCTATGATATTAAAGGAGATAATACTACTGGGACTGGAGGGGAACCAGTTGCTTTTGCTGTTTCAAAGTGATGTGTAAATTAAGATTAATGGAGAAATAAACTTCTATTCTAAACAGAATGTAGAGGAAATTTTATTGAACAGGTCGGAGACACTGGGGACCACAAAGGAACTGCTGAGAATACTTCTAAACATTGATATGCCTCCACATTTTAGGCAGTAATGGATGGCTGGATGGATGACAAAGGAGAGCACAGTATAGTACAAGGGAGACACATCAAAGCTACTATTAAAGAAAGTGGAAATGGATTAGCCACTGTCTGGGGAAATCAGATATCAGAGCTAGCAGTCAAGCCATGGAATGGAGTCTACAGGGAACAGAGAAAAAAGACCACAAAGGTTTGTGCTAAAGAAGATTTGTCTGGTTTGGAAAGGTATCAAACAGCACTCTAAGAAAAAGATGAGTTATGGGTCATCTCAGAGGCCCTAAGTGTCTCCTAGATAAGCAATATTAGGAGGAGACTTGTCCAGTATGCCTTTAGACAAGTGTCTGTGAATTGCATTGGAAAATGGAGCTGTGTTAAACAGGTGGCTCACGTGTGTCCTCGTGAGGTGACACTGGTTGTGCATTGATGATACACTGGCTGCCTAATTGGTATCTGGTTGAAATACATGGCAACTGTAATTTAGGACTTTAAAAAAAGACAGTTTTTATCTTTTGCTCTGTACTAGTACACTGCTGATGGCTGCTAATGTCCAAAGCAATTGTTTTGACACATTTCAACTTTTTCTTACCCTGTCACAGCAGTAACCTCACTTAGTTTCTTCCCTTCTCTCAATGACTCTCCCGTTTCTCACTTTGTTCCACACTAGCCAAAAATTTTTTTCAGTCACTTGTTTCCCCATCACCGTAGCCACTGGTTTCCCTCACTGCCTTTATATAAATGTTGTTGTGACAAAAAAGCAAGAACCACAAAGTGGACTTCAAGTTATATCAAGGGGAAGAACAGACACAAGTGGGGCCCAGACACGAAGACCTGTATCTTCACACGTGTTTTGTGGAAAATACAAGTCACCTCTCTTCATGGAGGAGCCAAACTTCCCTCCTAGGAATCTACAGCAGAAATTGCTCTCAGAGGAAAAGAGAGAGAAATGTTTTGCATGCCGTATTGGCATGAAGTTAGCTAGTAATTAGTTGGGGTGAGCTAACCAAAATATCAAAAGGAACTATATAGAGCACACACATAGCTTTCATGTCAAGAACCTTGCAGAGTGATCACATTGTGCTTATGAGTCCAGGAAACAATCCATCTAACCAAAATACAATCTTTCATCAGGCAGGCTACTGAAACTAGACAGATTTGGAATTATTGACATTTAGAAACTCATTTTCAGAGGCAGGCATCAGCCAACAAATGGGAAATTTCCAAGCCAAAGAAACTATTGTAATGTGCAAAATAAATAATGCACAAGCTGAATAATTTATTTATTAATTAATGTTGTCATAAACAAACTTTTACTGCCTAGCCTTTCAAAAAGTGTAAACTCATCTAAAAAGACAACTCAGGCTAAAAAAAGGGAAAATTAATCTGGATATTGAAAGTAGTGACGTAAAAAATTCATTTTTGCTAAACTTCCTATCTTGGGATTCACAGACTGGAGCTTCCAAAATACTGATGAAAAACATGGTAGTGTAGTGATTTATCAAAATATTTCACAAAGTTCTTAACACACATTGTTAAGAACACAAATTCCTCACTGTCATTTCAAACTAGTTATCCTAATATCCACTCATCTTTAATTGTCAGTGACTTCACTCAGGACTTGTTAACAGTTCTTGTCTCAAAGAGTAGCAGTGGCACAAATGTTTGTTAATGCAAACCTTTCTTCCTTTAAACACACTATTATTAAAACAAGTTTCTACAAAGTGTACAGTTTTCTTACCTTGGAGTTACTTACAGAGAGTTAAGCTCTTTGTCTCCTTGTCTGCTAAACTCATAGTCCAAATGATTCCTAACCCAGCCCCAAAGAGAAATACCCTTCAGCTCAATTTTTGGAATCATGGTTTTTGGCTGAAAATGCTTTAGGGAACTGTATTCTACTACAAACCCACACAGTAATGCAGGCAAAATATGAAAAGCCCTGAAGTGAAGTAGACCCCACCACTCCTTGACCTCACTAAAAGTAAGCTAGACACGTGAAATCTTAGCTGTTCTGGCAGTTTCCTTGGCTGCTTCCTAACATATTTTCTGAGGAATAGCATCTGGTGGAAAACAGTTTCTTCCTTTCACAAAACTACAAGACTTTGAAATCTTTCCTATCCTGAGTTGGACAAAACCCAAGACTTTCTGAAGCAGTTTGTAGAAACCAAGAGATGCCTCACCAGCCAAGAGCCTGGTCTGAGGTGTTCAGCACTGACTGCCCTTCTCCCTGGGCTAGCAAGCCATCTGTTCCACCTGCCCCAAGGTGAGAGGAACCCTTAATAAAGAAAAGAAACAATTATGTCTGCAAAATGAGCAATTTTCTATAACAAACACAGGAGCTTTCACAGAAACCACCCAAACCACATTCCTTATCACTCCCCAACAGAGAAAACACTTGGGAAGGAAAACAGTGAGTGCTGTTCCCTTGGCCTGGAACTGGCAGGGTATGTATGTGTCCAGCCTTGGGCTTTTTTCTCGTTCCAGACGAGGGCTCTAATCCCGACCAAATGGGATGTTATGACCAAATAGCCTGTTCTGTCCTAGAAACACTCCTTTCTCTCCCTTAAAATAAAAATGAACAACAAGAAAGGGGGAAGGGAAGTTCCGGGAAGG
>VWZV01008969.1:666425-745712 GCA_013397155.1 Irena cyanogastra | reverse complement strand
CTCCTGCGCTCAACTCTGCATTCCTGCATTGTGGCTCTTTTTGATTATTATACCAAAAATATTGTCAAATAAATTTTTTTTTATTTGGTTGGATGAATTGGCTCTGAGCATTTATAACAGGCCCTAAGTGTAGGAAAAGGAATAATACTTCTTTACTAGAAAATATATACAGAACAGAACAGAACACACACAATAACAGAAGTTTCCCACCCACTAAGCACTGTTTCCTCTTTGGTGTAGTTATGACCACAGCTGGCAGGGGACACTAGTGGCTCTGGTGAGGCAGAGAGGCTGTAGTGACTCACGCCCAGCAGGGGTAATGGTGGCCTCTGACAAGAAGGAGGAGGGGGAGTTGATTCCCTTGGAACTGTTATAAATATGTGTTTAATTCGTGCCTATAAAATTTATAATCATTCAATATTAGAATGCATGTGTAGGATATAAATGTGTATTTTTCTATCAAACCGAAACATGTCGAAACCACACTCTCTGGAGGGACGAATTCCTGTAAGGGTGTGTGGTTCCTTTAACTGATTGGATTCCAGGAAGAAATTTCCGAGACTAAAGCCGTGGCTGAGTGGGAGATGGGCCATCTCAAGAGGAACCACCCGGCCATTACCACCCCGATAAGCTATCTGATGGAGATACGCAACATCTCAGGGACATCAACACTCTTCCTGGACATAGATAAAATTTCATCAATATTCATCATCTCCTTGAAGAGCATTGTTTCTCGCTGGGACAGACCAAGACACAAAATTGAATATCTTAAGACTTTTGGACTTTGAATACAGAGTTGCCCCCAGCGAAATAAACTGTATATAAGCTCCCTGTTCCGAGACATCGGCGTGAACAGATGGGGTCAGATTGCCTGTCACCCAGCTCTCGATACCCGGGTTCAAGGCTGTATCCCTGCATTGTGGCTTTTTATCCATAATTCTTACCAAATTTGCTGTCGAATAAATTGATTTTTATTTAATTGGAGAAATTGGCTCCGAGCATTTATAACAGAACTCACAAAGGCAGCAACCAGTCTCACACTACCAAGCAGCAGCAGGAAGAAGCAGGAAAAGCAGGCAGATTCAATTGTTGCATTGAATTGCAGCATGGCAAAGTCCTGGAGCTGAATACACAAAACTCTCACAGTACCACACAACTGCTCTCCTTCATCCCCGAATGGCAGGGAAGAGGGACCCACCCTCCAGCCAAGTCTCAGGTCATCACCAGCACCTTTCATGGCATTATGCAGCAATTCCAAAAACAAAGCCCTGATTAGGAGAGTCCAACCCACAGCCAAAATTCTCCAAACTCAAAGTAACTCCATTGGAATGCCAGAATCATTGGCCACTTCCCTTTGTGTCATAATCACTGACTATTCACCCAGAAAGGCTGATGTCTTCCTTTCAGCATCTCCCTGACAACTATGGGAAGAAATTCGCTGAGAAACCTAATCCATAAGAGTAGTGCAGGGACCTTATCTTTTCCTACAGTACGTAGGGGTTTTGTTCGGGCAGGACCAGGGAGGTTTGCAGATCCCCTAGTCTTAACCAGCCAAATGGCTTCTGCTAAATTTGCATCCCAATCCTTCCATGCCCCATTACCTAAAATTCTTAACATAGTCTTAATTCTTAACATAGTCGTCAGCAGTCCATTATACCTTTCAGTATTTCCAGAGGCTTATGGGTGATAAGCTCTGGGTGGCTTATGGGTGATAAGCATGCAATATCATGTTTCTTTGCCCAAGACTTTATTAGGTTGTTTTGAAAAGTAGTCCCATTGTCTGATTCGATTCTCTCTGGGATACCATGTTGCCACAAAATATGTTTCTCAAGATCTGAGATGGTGTCTTGAGCAGTGGCACTGGTTTACAGGGTATGTTGCCAGCCAGCCAGTTGTTACTTCTACTGTGGTGAATATGTAGCTCTTGCCTTGGTGTGTTCAGGGCAGTGGTCCAGTTTGCCAGACCTCACCATACTGGAAACCCAGCTGCTGCCCTCTATTCCAAGGAGATTTCACTCGTGTGGCTCTTTTGATTGCAGCATGTTTCACATTCATGAAACATGTGTGTGATGGCCTCTGTGGTCAGGTGGATGGCATCTGTGGTCAGATGGGCTTGTCATGAGCCCATCTGTCTGTTGTATCCTTTCCTAGATGCCCTCATGTTTCATGGGCCGATTAGGCTATAAATAGCTCACGCTTTCTCTTCCAGTCTATGTCTAACTGAGTTAATTCAGTTTTGGCAGCCTTGTCTACCAGTTATGTGTTATTGTGATGATTTTCAGTGGCACAGCTTTTGGACACATGAGCATTTACATGATGTACCATCAGAGTTATGTTGTGTTTACTACCCATGCAGCGTGGCCTCTTGGCCACCAGGGCACACTGCTGGCCACTGTTTAGCCTGATGTCAATCAGCCCCCCCAGGTCCCTTTCTGCCTGGCCACTGTCCAGCCACTTTGTTTCCAGTCTGTAGTGCTCATGGGGTTGTTGTGGTCAAAGTGCAGGACCCAGAACTTGCTTTTGCTGAACTTCGTATCATTGGATTTGTCCCATCAATCCAGCTTGTCCAGGTCCTTCTGCAGAGCCCTCCTACCCTCCAGCAGATCAACACTCCCTCCTAGTTCGGTGTCATCAGCAAATTTACTAATGGTAGGTTTGATCCCCTCATCCAGATTATCAGTAAAGATATTATACAGGACAGGGCCCAACACTGATCCCTGGGGGACACCACTGGTGACTGGTCGCCAAGTGGTTATGGCCCGGCCATCCAGCCAGTCCTTAACTCATCAAAGAGTGCACCTGTCCAAGCTGTGGGCTGCCAGCTCTTCCAGGAGTATGCTGTGGGAGACCGTGTCAAAGGCTTTGCTGAAGTCCAAGTGGACTACATCCACAGCCTTCCCCTCATCCACCAGGTGGGTCACCTGATCATAAAAGGAGATCAAGTTGGTTGAGCATGACCTGCCCCTCTGAAATCCATAGTGGCTGGGTCTGATCCCTCAGCTATCCTGTATATGCCATGTGATCACACTCTTTCTCAGCTGCCTTTGCATCCATTTTTGAACAGCCACTTCTTGCAGTGTGTTAGGACCAATAGGAAGGAATTCCTTCACATAAGTATCATGAGAGAGTATCCCAGCACACCTGTCCAGTTGTACTGGGTTTATGTGCGAGGGTTTGGTAGTGTGTGGTGGATGGTACAGCTGGGGTGGCTTCTGTAAGAAGATGCTAGAAGCTTCTGCCGTGTTGCACTGAGCCAGTTCCTGCTTGCTCCGAGTTGGACACAGCACTTGCCAAGGCTGAGCTCATCAGCGATGTTGGTAGCACCTTGTATGAGAGAACATATGTAATAAAGGGTAAAAAATGATGGAAGAGAGGAGTGAGCAAATGTGAGAGAAATGGCTATGCACAGACACCAGTGACAGCACTCAGTGAATGAGATGAGGGCACCAGCCCAGAGATTTCCCTGTCTCTGAAGGATTCAGCACTTGAAAGGGACCTGCACAGGAGCAGTTCATGAAGGACTGCAGCCCATGGGAAAGACCTATGTTGGAGAAGTTAATGAAGAACTGACTTCTGTGGGTGAAACCCTGTGCTGGAGCTGGGCAAGAGTGTGAGCAGGAAGGAACATCAGAGACAAAGTGTTATGAACTAAACACAACCCTCATTCCCACATACCCCTGCACTGCTCATGAGAAGGAGGTAGAAGAGTTGGGAGCCTAGGAAGAAGGGAGGGATGGGGAGTAAAGGTGTTTTTAGGTTTGTTCTTATTTTGCAGTGCCCTGCTTTATCTTATTGGCAATAAATTAAATTAATTTCCCCAAACTAAGTCTGTTTTGCCCATAACTGTAATCAGTAAGTGATCTCCTTTTTTCTATCTCAACTCATGAGCTTTTCATTTTTTTTTGTTTTTCCTTATCCCTGTCCCATTGGGCAGTTGAAGTGATAGAATGGCTTGGTGGGCACCTGATGTCCTGCCAAGGACAGCCCACCACACCTGTTCTGGCTGTCAGGCTGATGTCTGGCCTTTCCACTGAGAAGCAGTGCCCTCCTGGGATGCTGCAGTTGGCACCCTGTACATCATAGGGTCCTCAACTGACTGAAGAGTAATAATTGATGCCAAAACTCTCCTGTGACAAATGGGTCTTAAACAGGCAGAGGAGACTAATTTGTTTCCCTCCCTTTTGAACTGTAGCAGGGAAGAAGCCTAAATGAAATAGCTTTCAAATATGTGAAGACAGGAAAGGGTTTGTCTAACAAGAAGAGAGGTGTGTGCGAGGCCTGGATGTGTTCAGCCATATCATAGATTTTTGCAACTAATCTTTCATTCTGAATATGAAATATGTATTTCCCAAGATAATAGATCACTAGCAGTTTTTTATGCACAGCCTTTCACTTTAGGTGCTGAAGTCAAATGAGCTACACCATTAAAAACTCAGCAGTCCACAATCCCTGGCCTTCCCTGACCAGAGACCCCCAAAAGTCTGCCTCAGTGATTTTTATGCTCTCCTGATATGTTGATATGTTGCTCTTCTGATTGAGGAGCTACAGCCTCAAAAGCTCCTTATTGCTCAAGGGTAGAGGAGACTGAGGTGCAGCCTGTGAACAGCAGTGTTTTCTAGGGTCTGAAGGGTTGACAACTAGCAATAACCCCAGGCAGAAACTCCAACACTGATGATCCTGAGAGAGGAGACAATGACAAAAGAGAAGGCAAGGATTTTCTGGAAATGTGGAACAAGGGAAGAGCACTGTATGAGCTAAATAAAAGCAATCTTTCACCAAAATTGTGCTAGCAAACTTGTAGACATGAGAGAGGTTTGAGAGAGAAAGAAGAAGAGTTAAACTGTAAGAGCACATTGAAGCTCTGAAGTAAGGTGGGGAATAGCAGCATTGTGGTAGATGTTGGTGCAGTCATTCAGAAGACTGCTTCTGACTCTCCAACCTCTTCCAGAAGGTATTCAGCTGGAAACTGACTCCTTGATTCAGTCATGCCTTAAGGAAAAAGACCAAAAGTACCTGAAAGGCAATATCTGATCCTCTTCCATCCTCAGTCTTTCCACAGATAAAACATACAGAGTATAGGAAGGGACAAAATCCACACGTGCCAAATCATTTTTCTTTTTGGTTCTTCACGAGAAAAGGAAAAATTTTGTTGAAAATCACTGGCTGGGGGAATATACTTTCACAGGATGAACAATTCCGCTTAACAGTCACAGGTCTATGTCTCCACTAGCCTAGGTCCCAGTAAACAAGTTATCCATCTGTTAAAAGCAGTCCTGTCTTAAGTTAGCTCAGGGAATGAGCTAGAACACAGGAGCAGAGCCAAGAAATGGCTGTGAAAATTTTATTTCTGGCTTTCTGCCCTTCTAGGACTCTCTCACAACCCCGATTTCCTCAGAGAAGTGTTTTGGCAGAGGGGATGCTCGCAGAGCCTGGGATATGAACTGTGTGGGCTGTAGCCAAGAGTCCCTCCCTGTGGCTTCCTGAGCCTTGCCTTGTTTTATCTCTCCCACTCTCTCTGGCCTTGGGATGGCCTCAGGGTACTGTTGATAGGTTTAGGAGTCCAACTAGTTTGCACACTCATGGAATTTTTCATCTGAACAGCAAGTTGTTAATAGCATCATCAGTTATCTCCTTGATCATTATGAAGAACACACTAACAAAAATCTGGTAAGCATTTGGAATATCTCAAATTATGTCAAAGATTTTCAAAAGCACTCATAGGGAATCTGGGCTGATGCCATTCCCCTACCCCTTCACCTTTAACTGATCATTCCCGTGGTGGGTATCTGCTGCTTAATTTGCAAATGTCTAGTGCTGAGTTATGGAAGCTGCTGAACACATTCAAGTTATTAAACAGTGGTAGAACATTAGGCATTAAGACTCTGTGTAGTACAAAATGACTTGTTTTTTCATTGAGATTTTCAATTTCAACTGGTATTTTAAACATCTGTGTCTTAGTCCAATTTAACTCATAATTCTATTGCATACTTTGTAAGAAGCATCCATACAATAGACTTAATTTATTACTAGCCTTAATTGTTGGCAGAGACAATATAATTCTATTACAATGCTTCACAGAAACACTGCAAATATAACGCACACATAAATTACTTCTTGCTGATGTAAAAGTCCCTTCCCAGTTAAGCACACCTGTGCTGTGAGAATACAGACTGGCACATATTTTCCTGGGAGCAAATAGCAAAACTGCATAGCCCCCTGAAAGACATGCTGGCAATTAGTCTGCTGAAGGGTCAAAATTTGAAAGGTTATACTAATTCTCTTATAAATCTTAGAAAATTTCAATGCTCAGAACCAAAGAAAAGGGCATTCAGTTAGATATACTTCCCAGTCTACAACTATTTGTTCTTCCATTTAATTTGAGCTAGGAAGAGAGAAAAAAATGCTCTATCACTGTGTCACCTGCATAAGCTATTATATTTGTTGATCCCTCCCTCAGGAAGACACAAAAGAGAACACTGTTCTCATCACCTCCATCGACCACAGAAGAACTCAGCTGTGTAAGCCAAAATTAGGCATATCAAAGCACCTTTGATCACTTCATCATCTGTCAAGTTCTCTCCAAAGCAAGCACTGTCTTTCATAGTGGATTGTATTACTTTGAAATGTCATATTTAATGTGTGTTCATTCCTTCAGATCCCTGATACTGGTTAAGGTGCTGACTGTGCAGCACCACACGGAGAGCCTTGCAGGTGGGTCTATTAATTTTGGTGTGTTCCTGCTTCTCAACAGCATGTGGCTTAATTGCAGAATTGGTGAAGCAAGGGCATCGCAAGAATTTATCTCCAGTTTTCTGTGTGTGCACAACCACAAAGTCATCCTGCAGTGTAGGTTTGAATGAGTTATGAGACTATAAAAAAGTACTTCAATTCATAAAGCTATCAACTCTTTGTCATGAAACAAAAACACCTGCCAGAAGAGTTTTATTCTTACTTGATAATCACAGCACAACTAGGCATGGGACAAAGCCATCATTTAAAGGGATATTATTATGCAGCAGGCATGCTCTGAGGAACCATAGTCTAAATTTAGTTACTAATTAGAAAAACACATTTTACAGATGTCATTAATTAGCCAACAACCTGAGAACTGTCTCTTTCAAAAAGGAAATGTAATATTCATTAGTAAAGTACCCACCACAGGATTTGACTTCTCTTGTCCAATAGATCTAGCAATGGGTCATTACTCATGTAGGTAACTTCTTGTTTTCCATTGATAGAATTAATTCTAAGCTACATTTAGCTAATACTGAAATTATGCCCTCGAGAAGAAACTGCAGAAATACACAGCAAGCCAGCATTCTTACACCGCTTTCCAGAGTTTTATGATATTCCTCTTCTGTCTTTCAGTCTGTTTGGACGCAATCAGTTCATATTTTTGTCTAATAAGCTGTGATTCAGAAACTTCATTTTTCATACAGAAGAGCTAAAATGCTGAGAAATTCCTGTAGTTCCAGGAGTCAGGTCCCTGAAAAATCATCTATAGCATTAGTAAAATACCAAAGCTTAGAAATTATCAAATAAGTTGGAATAAAACTGCGATATGAGGAGCAGGATGAAAGTTGCCGGTGGTGGGAACATAGTTTTCTCTGTCAAATGAAAAATCTTGAACTTTCAAAGAAAATAATGTCTCAAATATTTCAACCAAGAGAAAAAACTGTTGTTAAATGTTACAGTGTTGATTTATGTGAGCTGTGGTTCAGTGGCCATATGTACTCCATTTTTTTATTCTTTGCACTGGGTCATATTTCTCATAGTGTCTCATTTTGGGAAGGAAAATGGCTCAAGAAACTTGTGAGGAATTCTTTGGCCACAGGCACATTTCAGGAAATGTAAAATGTACCTAGGTAGCCTGGAAATGGAAAACTATAAGGACATGGGACATCTGTTCTGCAGTATAACTGAGGTACACTGCTTATATATACCCTGAAGCACTGGGTACTTGGCCGACCCTTCATTCCACACTTTCATTCTTAGGGTCTCACTTTTCCAAAGAAAAAATATACTATGTGTGGGAAAGCCTTTCCCTTCAGGAAATTAAAGATATTAGTCTCATTTTGAGTTTTGACAGAATTATTTTAGCTAGCCCTGGAAAACTTGAACACTACCCACCAGCAAAATCTATATCTCCTTCATTGGTTTTTGTTTATTTGTGTTTTGCTTGGTTGTTTTTGGGTTGGGTTTTGGTTTTTCTTTCCAGCATTAGACAAATTTCAAGCAATTTGCTAGTATATTGTTGAAAATATTTTAGAAGGAACTCTCCAAAACAAGGACATGGCAAACACTAAACAAAGCTTTAGGATCTCTTTTGAGAGTCATAGCAATGAGAAACATTTGTAGAGCAAGTCAAGCATGTTTCTTAGTGAAATGAAAACGCAAGGATTTAGTTTCTATTGATTCTTAAAAATCTCAGAGACTTTGACTGGAATCGGTTTCCTAAGACACTTAGACTGAGCCGGGTGTGAAAGTTTCTCTTGCAGTTTATGGAGACTGGAAGATACCTCAAGAAGGAGAGTCATCCTACCTTACCTCTTCCAGCTTCCTGGGTCAAAACCCCAGTTTTAAGAGCCATTCAGGGCCTTTCACTGTAAAGGGAATTGGGAAACAGTGAACATATTTTCTCACTGTTTGTTTAGGAAACCCTTTTGCATTTCCTTCACTCAAAAAATGATTCAATGCTAATGTTTTGCTCATAGAAAATGATGCATTTCTCTGTTGTCTGATGATCACTGTTCTCTCCTGGGACATTCTGTACAAATAATTTCTGAACAAGTTATCAGTCACAGCCATGTCTGTGTATCCAAATTTTCTTTCATGGGTATCCAACCTACATTTTAACCTCATCTATATACACACAGCTCTAATTTAAGTAAACAGTGAAACATGCACATGCATTTTCTACTTTAGGAGATACCTATAAAAAGAGTTTTTCCTGCCTTGCTTAATTTTTGGTTTTTAAAGTTAAAATTAAGCTGGTGCAAATCTTCTTATTTGTTAGTCTTGGGATCCTTTAGAAGTAGTTTGCTGAAGGTACTTAAACTTGAGGCATGTAGCTTCACCACTTTGACTCACTCAGATCCTTCAGTACTATTTCTGTACCCTGACTTAGAAAAACATCTCAGCAAGTATCATGTGCTTGGAAAATACATTTTCTTTCAGTGTTTTCTTACATAGACAGTCACCTCCATGAATATTCTGGCTTCTAAAGCCATTTACTAGTACACACTGTGAAAGAAAATCCAAACTCAATTAAAGAGGATTAGCCCTCTCTGTCCCATGAGGAGGCCTTTCTGCTCACATCCCTCTTGCAGCTTTCAGTCTCTGAGATTCATGGCTGTTACCCTGGGAGCCAAAGTCATATACATGTTGTGTTCAAGACACTCAGTGAGAGAGCAGAGAATGGATTGCCTGTTAACATAAGCACAGCTGTGTGTGGCAAGTGGTATATAGTTGTTTGTATACAAATTCAGGCTATTGTGCAGCAGACAAAATAAGACTTCAAATAAAAGAAAATGAAAAATGAAAAAGTTGTTGCTTTTGCCACTTACTTTTACCTAAAAGTATTTATGCATATGCAATACTTTAGGATCAGACAAGAAGATAGGAAGAAATAATTTGCACACTTTTAGAGTGTATAATTTAATGATGTTTCAAGTCTTTGTATTACTTCAACAGGCATGGGAGGCACTGAAGAATTTCTGGACATTCTGTCTAAGTAATCATCTCCCACCCTCCCACCTTATTTTTCTTATTTTTCTTTTTTTTCCCCACATGGCTTGTAAGTTTTTTAGATTAGAATGTTGTACATAGTTTTTTCTCAGCAATCTTTGCCAGTAGATAATACTAGCTTTCTAGTCATAATTCAGGAAAAAATGCAATGAAAATGCCTCCAGTCCCAGGAGAAAAAAAGGTTTCTTGTCATTCTTTTTTATCAGAGCAAGCACTTATTTATCAAAATGAGATAGAAGTATTCATTATTCAGAATTAGATGTCTAAAACACTGTGTAAAGTTAAATAAAATCACAAGAATATTGGAAGCAGTACAGCTTTTTCCTACTGGACTATATCAGACAAGCTATCCTAGCTCAGAGTTAGCTTGGGTTGCTAATATCACTGTGGCACCAGCCCACATCTTACATCCCATGTTTGGAGGCAACAGCCCAATGCTGTCTGTTGTGGCAACAGGGAGAATAATCACCAGAAGAGGATCCCAAAAAGGTTAGCAGTTCTTGAGGATGGTTGGTGGAAAATGTTTCTACATTTAATTTTCAGATTCAAATTAAAACAATCTCCCAGTTGTCTGGATCTTTGATTCTGCATTGCTTGGCGGAGCAGTGATCTGCTTTGATACTGGGACTAGCAACAGCCTGGTGGGATCCAGAGTCTCCTCAAATAGATCTATTGGGTCTTCACAGGGATCTCCAGAGTTAGGAAATGTCATCTTTCTAATGGAGTTATGGATAAGCTCCACTTTTCCCCTTTCCCTCACATCTCTCCCTATATCAGTCCTTCCAGCATTGCTGTACCCTTTTTTCTGTTAGAGTGGCTGTCACTGTCTTCTGACCTGTACTAAGTTCTTTCAACTTGAAAGTGGTCAGAAAAGTCTTTGGGTGATGTTTGGTGGTTTTTCTCCCTCAAATTAGTTTTTTACTATATCAGTGTGCTGAGCTCACTCAGCATGAAGTCAGAGGAGCACTAGGGCCATATAAGGAAAGGAGCAGGTTAACCAGTTGTGGTGAGGGCAAAAAGGAAGAAAGGAGAGGAGAGATGAATGAATTGGACTCCTTTAGGGTCAAGCAGCCGTCAGGTCAACTCAGTTCAGCTGTATAATCAGCCTAACTCCATTATTTATTAATGGAGTTAAAGCTGTCTTATCAGCTGCACTATTTCAACCCAAATTGCAAACTGTGTTTCACTATTTAAGTGGAGTGATTTTTCATGTTCAAGAGCCTACTACTCATCAACCAGGAGTTTATTTTTACTTCTTATTGATATTTCCTGTCAATATGCTGATGGTGGGACCAGGTGTTTTGGTGAGGCATGCTGGATACTACAACACTTTATGAGAAAAACCATCCCAAAAGAACTCTCAGGCTGTACAGTTAGGATGTTACACCTGAACTCTTCCTCTATTTTGTATCCTAGTTCTTCCAATAGAGAATCTTTCATGTGCCTTTTGAAGCCATGTTAAAAAGCCAGGCTGGTTTGAGATAGTAGAGAGGGACTGGTCATTCTTGGGATTCTTCCAATATAAACTGGGCAACTGACTGGGTGCCATGGATTGTAGTGTAACTTAGCGAAGCTCTCTGCTCTAAAGGGAGCCAGTTCTCACAGACACCTGTCTGGAGGTGTAGTCAGAGAGAACAGGCAGAAGGCAAGCAACTTTAAAAGATAAGGTTCCTAGGAGGAAAGCTAAACAGAAGACACTGAACAAGATCCATCTGCCCCAGAAGGAATAATCCTTGTTCCACTGTGAGAGGAGGAAGTGGGTTGAACAATTAGGCAGAGATGCAGCTCTAAATTTAGTTCCAGAGATTATATAGGCATGTCTTCTGCTGCTTGTATAGCCAGTGATTTCCCTGAAGCAGTATCAGTCTGAGCAGTGGTTATTATGTTATGCATGTCTTTATGTTCTATATAAACTATTTAAGAGATATGGGGAAGAAATCTTTTGTACGTGGCCTCTAAGGTTCTGGGCAAGTTACAACTGACTGTTTTTCCTTTGTTTAAGCCTGTTCATTACAGAAAGAACAAGAGGAGAAACCTTTCCATTAAATCATGTGTATTTGTTCAAAAAACTTTCACCAAAGTTTCAGAAAATACACTCAAGGCAGATGCTTACAGTGTCCTTTGGTCTATAGGGGGGAAGGAAACACCACACTTTGTTTTCCAAGGAACAAAGACGTGCATCAGTTCAAATGTCATCCTGGCTGTAATGGGAAAAAAATCTGATAATGGCTGGACAACATGAAAGGAAACTGCAGAAGGAGCACAGAAGCAGCAGATGCCTGAAGAATACAATGGCAATGCTGGTGGGAGCATTCAAAAATCTGAAGGAATAGAGGAGAGAATGAGTTTTAACTTGAGCTTAATGCAGACTATAGGAAAATGGAGAAGCATATCTAAAGTCACAGCTGAGTTGATCTAGTGTAAGCAGCAGTCCTAGTGTAAACAGGGCTTTGAACTAAGTCCAGATGTCCCTTTTAATCAACATTTCTGAAAGCTTTTGAATTCTTGCAGCATCGGATGAGGACAGGCTGTCGTTATCTGATGTTTCTGCATTCAAAATTACTACTGCATTGCACACGTTTTCAAAGACATCTCCTGATGGCCTTAGTGCAGGGATCCTTCTCCTCACCTGGAAGGGCAGCCCATAGAGGAGCAGGTGGGATGAGGCCCATGAAGGTGGGTGAAGATGTGAGGCAGGGCCAGGTTGCAGGGAAAAGAGTGTTGGTCAGTCTTGTAGTGGGATATGGAATTGCTCATTTCTTGGTAAATGGGTAGAGAATGCTGGTAATTATTATGGGGTGGGAACCATATGGTGCACTGCAGGTGTGCCTGCCAGGTCAGTTGTAAAAGAAAAGGTTTCCAGACCAGGTACTAATGCTGATAGGGGTTACTGTAAGCTGGCAATACGCTACAAGACCTTAGAGAGGCTGAAGCCTGGGCAGCTGGGGAAAGCTCAGCTCTAGCCTTTATGTTTTCCAGATGAAGGATGGTGCACATCCCACGGGTCACTTGAAGACGGTAGGTATCTGTTAAGCTACAAGGCTTACAGTGTTTCTGAATTCCAGAATAGCCATAGCTGTGTTTTTCTGTTTTTCTGCTGGCCCAGGACAGGAGTCATGGACCTCACTCAAATCACTCAAATCCTCATTCAATCGCCTGCTGTTGGGGAGCTGTTCAGCAGAGCTTAGTGTCCCTCCCTAAGGCACAGAGCTTTCACCTCCTGTCCTGTGAGCTGCTGAGAAGCACTCTGGGTCCCCTGTCTTGTTCTCAAGAGCAGGAAAATTTGACAGAAGTGAAAAAACATCTGGAATGAGCAAGAAATGAAGCCTGCCTAGGGCTGTTTTTTTTCGTGAGTGCAGCTGTGAACAATTACCATCACACCCACATGCCAGAGCACACATAATCATGCCTTGTAGGCACAGCCCACAGCAGCCACAGGGTGCTTTCAGCTTCTGGGGCGAAAAAACATCCCAGTTACTATCAAATCCAGTAGAGCTGCCATGATGGGCACTCAGTCTCCTTCTCAACGCACTCACTGATAACCCAAATCAATCACATATTCATGATTTTGGTATCGCAGCATTTCAGGCAGCAAAGAAGGCAAAGGATAGTGAATAGAAAAATGCAAATACGCTATCTCCTGTAGAAATCTGTGTTTTCTGCACAGGTTTTATACTGCCCCTCAGCCTAGGACCTGAAGGCCATATTGAAACTAGGAGTTGCAGTGACCTAACTGCTTACCTGTGTCTGTAATTAATTCAGATGAGCTTCCGAGAGCAGCTTCCCTTGCTATATAAGCTATGAATATAAATAGACATGCTAGTTGAAGGCTTCATTTCTAGAACAGTGGAAGAATTTCCTAATCCCCTGGTTTTATTTATGCAAATTCCATCCCGATACAATTTTGGAGCAAAAACTGGGAATATGCTGTCTCCCAAACCTGCTTTCTGTGCAAAGGAAACCAGGGTCCAAAGAGGTGCAAGGAGCAGCATGACCCTGGAGTATGACACAACATATTCATTAGGTAGCCTCTGCACAGCCTGATAAGTAGGTCATTTGTTACAGACACTTAATTTAGGCATTATAACTTCTTTTCAAATTGGATTTTCAAATTTCCATCATGGCCTGACAAGCTCTCCAAGCTGCTCATTTCTCCTGTCACAGTTACTTTCAGAAGCCACCAAAATAACCATTTAAAGTTGGTGTCCTGAAAATAGCCCTGGACATCTGTAATGTCCCAAATCCAGGTCTCATCTTCCAAAATTTCAAATGTAGGTCTCACATATTTAAAGAGAAGTGGTTTCGCACATTTTTATGCAAACATTTGGGTGGCTTAGGTAGGAGCTAGAGTGCTTTTCAGGAGATGGTAGACCTAGGTTCAGTTTTTGTTTGGGCAGATTCAAATCCACAACTTCTGTCCTCGCACCAATATGATTTATTTTACCAGGTTTCTAACTTAGTTCCAGCGTTCTCTAAATATCTCTTTGGGACCGACTAACTGTGACATTAAATATTTGTAAATCACTAAGCCAGGTTAACAACGAAGGGGTGCAAGAATTACCCTGTAGTTTGGGTGCTTGGATGAAAAGGAAGGTTTCCACTTTATGTTTTTACTTCTGTTCCTTGACTTTATTCTAGATAAATTAATATATTCTCTAATATAAAATAAATTTCTGTATCTGAGCTAGGGCTTCTGTGGACCCTGTTACGGAAAAGAAAGATGCCAAAGGAAGAGACAGGATAACTTGAGGTGTCTGACTCACAAATAGGTGAGAACAGACCAGACCAGACATAATGAACATGCTCAAAGACTGTGTTGTGCTGGAAAACTGTACACACATTTACTGCTGTCTCAGGAACAGGTGTATGTCCAGTAAAGAGATTCTTTAACTAAGATTGTATTCCTGACTTATTGCCATGATGTCCCTCAGAAGAACTAATCAAGAAATCAATGTGATGTGAGGTGAGGTGAAATTCTGATAAAAAGCACAAGGTTACAGAGATTTCCTAGTGTGGAGGCACCATTTATGAGGTGGTCAGAATAGGGAGAGTGACGTGTCCTGGGACTGGCCTTTGGCAAAGTTATTTGGATGCCAGACTAAATGTTTATGGTCTACGCTAGCACTGCTTCATCTACATCTTACCTAGGCAACAACTGTGTTCCCCAATTTTAGGCTGGTGTCTTCCAGTAGGAAAACTGGGCCACTATGGAACAATCATCACCAGCAGTGTTAGTTGTGCAGAGAGTTTTGAAAATCACCCACACTCCTGCCTGGCAAATCCAGCTGATGGATTTGAAGGTGGCCAAACCAGGGAACCTTCCCACCTCCATGTACGAGCCCCCCTCAGCAGAACAGGGGCACAATGGCCCAGCTGTGTGGGGCAGTACCATGAACACCATACAGCACTTGAGTACCCCTGGCAGACAGGAGGCCCTGTGCTATGTTTTCACCTGGGTTTGAACAAGATCCTGGAATGCCAGGATCTGAAAGCAGCTTGCTGGAGTTCAAAAGAAAAAGATGGAAGTGAAAAACCTCAGAGGCATTGAATGATTAGCTTGTGTTGGCACTGCCAACCATGGCAGCAGACTGGGTTTCCAGTGTTAATGCCGATGTTTAATGACAATATTGCAGCCTTTAATCTGAAATAAACGGAGTTGATGTAGTTGAACAAGATGAAGAAAAAGTAAAAGCACAGGCCTTGACAGCTCCCATTCTAGCCAGCGTTGGCATAAAATTCTCCTCCATCCTGTCCAGCACTCCAGCTCTTTTTAAACAATCTATGAAGCAGTCATGCTGCATTCAGTACATTAGCAGTGACTGAAAATGTAATCACTGGAAGTGATACTCAACAGGCTGCAAAGAAGTTGTTCTATGATTTTCAAAAAGGCCACATATCTTCTGATTTAGTGTTCCCTTTATGAAAAACCTGACTTATTCCTTCTCACCCTGAGAAGTTACTTGGACTTACTGAATTCTTTGGAGGAAATATTTCCATCTAAATCTGTCTACAGTCATCAGATAAATTCTGAATATACACAAGGGAAGATTTTGTTCTTTGATCAACTTAAAATTTGACTGTGTTGACAGCAAGTTATGTCTGATCTCATTTAAATCAGTGCATAACTCAGTTTGCTTCAAATAGAGCTGCTCTGGATTCACACCAGTGTATGTCTAATGAGAGTTTGATCTTGCTTTTCAGGCTTTTGCAGATGGTTGTTCTCAAATAATCTTTCTGCAGGCTACTCAAATTTGTTTCTTCCATGTTGAATGATCACTCACTGCCAGGCAAGTCAGCTCATCCCCTCCCAAGCAAGAAAGGTCAAAATTTTGTCCTATTTCACCTCACCCAGTGCCCAGAATTAAAGCTGAGATATTTTTGCTTTTTCCCGGGTCCTCCAGTCTCAAGTTGAAGCAGGAATATTTGTTTGGGGACCTCTCATATCCTTGTTTTCCTCCAACTAGTGAGTAAAAACACATTTTGACTTCAGAGCTCCTTATCTGCTGCTCAGAAGTTCCAGAATTTTGTCTGGGAAATTCTGTATATGTAGTCTAATATATAGGAAATTAAGTATTGCCATTGACATATGAATAAATTTGTACTTATAAAATACAACCAGAGAAGTTACTGAAATGCCATCTCATATCTCCTTTCCAACAAGAGGGAGAAAAAGAATCTCACATTTTTCCTGCTAAACAAGCAGATATTTAGGTAAACATGTAGAAAGTGTAATGTTGAGACATTGCAGTGAAACAAGGCAACACCTGTTCCTCTAGTTGCTTGTACACATACAGGATTAGGGGAAAAAAACCAAGAACAAACAGAACACAAATCCAGTAAAAAAATTCCTAACCTGATACGTTTGGCTTTTATACAGGTAATTCTGTGTCTCTGACTGGACAGGGGACCCCCTTCTTTTTTTCTGTTCCTGCAAGGTTTTAGTTTTTTGTTGGTGATACTTACCCAAGGTTTGGCCCAATCAGGATAAAACCATGTTGTCTTGGAAAGTACAACCACAGCTGTTCTCTTGCTGCTTCACAATGATGTCAAATTAGATTATGTCCTGGATTCCAGAACAGCTTCCACATGTCTTTGAATGTGAAGTTATGTTTATCTCTGCATTGGTGCTTTGACTTGTCATATCACCCTGAAATTGCCTGGGGACCAATCTTCTCCAGCTAAAGCTGTCAGTTCCTTTCACTGAGCATCCTACTGCCTGGTCCTTCCTAACCTGTCTGTGGATCTGTCTCACATGGATCAGTCTGGAGTGGATACAAGGAATACACCACTGAATCCTTAATTACACTGCTGCTTGCCTAAAGAGAAGAGGGATTTTCTCTAATTACTCTGTTTTAGCACTTGTTCTTGATGATATGAGTTCTTATACCCTCTCCTCTGTTTACTCGATTTCAGAGCCCGTAGTGTAACCCTTTGGTGCCAGTCAGCCCACATCCTTGCCAGTCTCTTGCCATTGCAGGTGAGCTCCCTCGTGCTCTGGGGAGATTTTGGGGCTTTGGAGATTGCAGCAGTGACTTATGGTGCACTCTGCTTCCATGTGCCATCAGTTAACTGCATCCACAGCTGGCACTGCCTGGATGCAGAGGGGAAGAACAGACAAACAAAAGTCTGCTTTTGAGACACTGGGTTGCCTAACCTGCCATGGTGATGCGTGTCTGGGGTGCTCTGACTGCCTCTGTACCAAGTCTCCTGCTGAGTAGAACATGAGGGCTGCTAAATGCCATTGATAGTCCATCCCTAAGCGATTTTTCTGAAGTTGAATGCTCTTTCTAAACTCGTAGCCAGAGCTAACAAAGGCTTCCCAGAAGTGAGCATTCTCACCCCTCAGCTCAGAGGCTGGAGGTTGGTTTGGGCACACCTGAAGAGGAAGGCAAGAAGGGGAGTAGGGCAGGGGAGTGTGCAGACAAGTTGGAATTTCTGCTCCTGCAGGAAGCTGGGAGGATGGGGTGATGACCACCACTCCCTTGCTTCACCTGAGAGTAGTAGCCAGCAGCCACACCTTCCCATGGTGACCCTGAAGGAGGAGCAACAGCCATTCCAGCTCTCCCACACTCCGTCAGTCACAAAGCCAGCAGCCATCACAAGTGTGTTACCTCCCTTCAGCTTTGGACAGGTACCTGCTTTGTCTGCTCTCAAAGGAGCTCTGGCTTGGGTACGAGGCTAAATTTGGCCATGGTTTACTGCTGATGTATTTGTTATATACTGATGATCTGTAGAAATCCCTGCCCAATGCTAGATGAGTAAATGCTTGTGACAAGTAAAAAAAGTTGGTCTTTCATGGTATCTTTATGTATCTAGTGCTGGAATTCATTGGAGATTCGTGGAGAAATGAGTCCCCATGTATAGTCCTTCTCCTGTACCAAGGCACAGCAGAATGCAGGAGCAAATGGGGCCTCATTGAATAATCTGCCTGCTGAAAAGTAGATGTTTGTAAAAGGAAATAGGTAAAAAAAAAAAAATAAATTATTCTGTCACACTTCACACTGAAATTTTCTTGTTCTTTACAGACAAGCTCAAGCAATTCCGCTTCAAACACCACACCCCAATCTGTGATATAAATCAGGTGAACTCCCTCAAGTCAGTGAGCCTGTGAAAGAAACAGCCCCTCAAATCACAAGCTGCTGTTGCAGGGAGTGTGCACCAGACAACACTCCATTTTCACCTCCCAGGAGCATCCAGGTCAAGTGTTTTGAGTAGGGGAGGTAATCATGCTGCCTGGTTTTAAGGCCCCAGTTTAGGAGTTTATATGGAAGGGTTGCTCTCCCTCAACAGGCAAAGGAGAGAGAAACAGCTCCTTCCAGCCAGCAATACAGAGTATTTGTCTTATTCAGGTGCTATAGATCATCTTCTGAAAGAGCTCCTTCAGTTCACTGCCTATATGGAAAACTTAGGTTGATGTCTAAAACAGGCCAAATGAGTCCTAAAATGTTCTGTCTTTCTATCCAGGGAGCTGCGAGGAGATTAGTCCAATCTAGGCTTCTAAAATAAACTCCTGAATTTGGTGGCTGTGGTTTGGCAGCATGCCTAACACATCTTTACCTGGATATCCCTATTCCAAGGACCTTTTTATTCTACTGACTGCATACAGTAATAGGAGGCCAGCTGTAAGGAAAGCTTGGGGAAATCTTGGCAGGGATAGGGTTAATTGATCACTTCTACACCTTCACATTCACCTAAAATAAAATCCTAAAAATTCTTTTAAGGTCCGTCCTGTAAAGAGCACGGAACAGGAAGCCCTTTGTCCAGTTCCTCACTGCAGGTAGTGTCACAGGTGTGTATAGTTACCAGGCTGCTTCGTAGTGTTCCTGTAATGCTAAAGAATTCACACATTGCCCCTTCACAGCAATCCCTGTCTCAAGGAAAAGGCAGGATATTAATGCTTAATGTAGATGATAAAAAGCTATAAACTGTTGATTTGCTTACAAATAGGGGACATTACATTTTGTAAATATTTTTGTCTGTTGCTAACTGCAGTTCTTCTCTGGCTCTTCATTCTCTATATGGGCACAAATGGAGACGAACGAATGGAGATGATCAGTGAATCAAATTATAAAACCCAGAGAAGGTCAAAGCAGTAGCATTTATTGCCATCATCTCTCAGAGAATATATGGGGCATTAAAATTCTGATACTGTACCATATTCTAGTCACAATGATTTTAACGAGCACAAGTAATGGCATCAAATGAATCTCACCTAATGACATAAGCAATAAAGAGAACAAGGAAAGGTGCACACCACAACCTCCTTGAGTGTGATCCTAAATAGGTGCTTTACAGTCCATCTCAGAAAGTGGGGGCTGTGGCAGCATATTAAGGAATGCACAATACAGCCAAGCTGATTAGTCATTACTTACTGCACAACAACTGCTGTTGATTGCTACTTCTAGATGTCTGATGCGTTGCCATCCCAGGTTACACCTTTTTTTCCTCACAACAGTCATGAAATTTCTGTTGGCAGATAATGAAAGCTGCCACAAATAATACAAGGGAAGCTAAGTGTAAATCTCTACTGTGAATCCACAATTACTTCAGGAGAACAGAGTAAACAATGCAGCTGACAAGACTCATATCTATCAGCTCTTCTTTAATATCATTATTTTGCATAATATGTGGTTGCAACTCAGAAACATGCTTGATCCAGGCATATCATCTGTTTGCAGGAATCAAATCAAAGGTGGCATAAATGCTTTTAATTTTATAGAATCTGGAGGATGCAGAGCAGAGTAATTCTATGCAGCATTGACTGGCAGAAGTCTGGAATTCCTCTTTGCAGGCTCCTTTCCCCAGAACTTCTAGAAAATGTGACAGAGCTTAGTAAAGCAAAGACTGAGCTGCAGATTTAATTGCCTGGCTCTGGCACAGACAGCAGTAATTGCAAAAGACAGTTAAGAATGCATTAAAGATTCCATCTCCCCACTAAAGATGAACCAAGTTGCATTTTCATCATCAGCAATAATCAAAGTGTAGTTTAGTTTACTACGAGCCTGCCCTGACTTGGTTGGGATATTATTTGCCTTCCTGAACAAATAACTTCTTCCAGAAACTACCTGAATACAACCAAGGGTTTGCAAATCTTAATTTCCTCCTTTTAAAAATTAGACCAAGCTGTCACTTACAGCCCTAGATTATTGTGTTTTAAATTGCATTGCACTAAAATTTAGCCCTAGCTGGAAAGCTTTCAAACTGTTATTTGCTCTTCTGTCTGCTGTGCTGGCACTAGGGCCAGCTGCAGGCAGAAAAGGGAGTAAGCTGCAGTTTGTATCTCCTTGAGGTGCCTTTTTGTGTCGTTCAGGTCTCAGAGCAGCACAGCAGCCACCACACAGTGCTTCATTTGGGGATTGTGACCTTTTCAGTGCTTACACTGCGACGGTGCTGTTGGATTTTATTTAGTATGATCATCCCACATGATCTGCCTTGGCCTCCTCTGCTAGACAGGAAATGCACTGACCAAACCTGGCATGTCAGAACCTTTTTTTGTCTACAGCTTGTCCCAACACATCACTGCATGTTATTGGAGATGTGTTCACACATGGTACTGTGATTTTCTATTATATTTATTATTAGTCTCTCTGCCTATAGATTTGCATAATTTATTATGATTTTCTCTCCAACCCTGAGTAATTCTCGGCTTTATGTTTTCTACTCAAAATGTGTCTGTTGTATTAAATTATATATTTCTCCAAGGTGAAACTCCGCTTATTTCTAATCATTACTGACTTCTTTAAGTGAAAATGTGGAGGCAAGCTCATTTATTTCACTTTCCGAGGTCAGTCTCTTATGTTCTCAGTTGTGTCATTAAGACATTCTGCCACGGAGAAGCTCTTGAGTTATGACTCTACCTTCAGTAGTGGCACATACTCCATATCCTTGCCTTGTACTTATAAGAAATTTAAGGCCATGTGTCATGAAGATTCAGCCAGCAAGGACCAAACTCATGAGCTTTGGGGTTTAATGCATGAGCTCTTATTACTTGCAAAACTCAGGTAGGTTGGTCAAAACTGAGCCAAATTTATCTTTCTTTAGCCAAAGAAATATCAGATGTATGTGTGAAGCAAGGAGAAAAGATGTCACGAAATTCTTTGAAAATGCAGTGAGGAACCTACTGGGTTATTGTCAATAAATAATTTTGAAAGTGCTGTATATAATAGCAGCAATTAGAAGTCAGGATTTACCTGCACTTGTGGAATGTGATGTGCAACACATTTTCTGGAAGGGGAATTCTGGACTATCTTTGTACTAGAGGTCAGCATTGTTTATCTCATGTCCACCAGTAAAAGCTAGTCCTGAAGTGCCAGATGTTACCATTAGTATTGATTCTCTTTCAACTAATGGTGACAGTGGTGTCATTCCTATCCTGCTCCCCAGGAGCTGTAGAAATGCTGTCCAGTGATGCCATAAGCACCTTCTGCTGCCAGTCATTTCCAATTTGTTATTTCCAAGATGGATGTGATGCTGCAGATGGTGAAGTGAAGGAGCCGTGTCCACAAATACAGATGACTCTTTGCAGGCTCACTTTTTGAAGAAAAGTGGTCACAGACACTGGTTTACCATTGTATTCAGCAAAAGCAGTGGTTAGTTTACTTGTCCTGTGGACTTCAGTGCCACCTCTGGCACAGCCAAATCCTCAGAAAATCTGTGACTGGAAATACACAGAATTGTCTGCTGACATTGCCTGTACATTGTTTGCATGATGCATGGCAGGACCGTGATCACCATTTTGGTAGCAGGACAATGGTGTGTCTTGGCAAATAAAAGCTGTGTGCATTTGCAGGACCTTTGTGCATGGCTGTACTTGTGCTTATCTCCTAACCACAGCCTGTTCTGATGCCTGTGAGAGTTTGTTGCCTAAACCACTGGTTCTCAAACAGCTCAAACAATTTCAGCTTTCTTTTCCACAGACCACCCATGAAGCCAGAGGGAGTTCATAAGTTCAAAACATTTTTGTGGAACATCAGTTTCACAGACCAACTGATAAACCCTCAGCAGAGACCACAGGTTGGGAGCCTCTTGCCAAAGCTTTTCTGAGAATGTGCTCTGTAGTGATGTGCCAGTATAGGAGGGAAAGAGAAAGGAGAAGTGGGACAGTGCTCAGCCCACACCTCTGAAGTAAGGATGATGCACACACCTATACTTCTTTTACTTAAGCACCACAGACTCACAGGTATCCACAGGACTGTGCCTGCAAGTGGGCCTTCACTGACCCTTTGCAGCAATTTGGACAGGGCTCTCTGTTACACACTAAGATTGATGTCTATTAAAGAAAATGCTAAAGCTGTGTGGTTATGCAGCCTCTACCAGGGTACAGATAATGATGAGAATAATAGTAACCTTTCAAAGATGAGGAATTGCCACAGGTGAGGTTGAGTGTTTAATGGGGAGATGTAGCTAATTTAATAGCACTCAGGCACTGGGCATTAAAAGCCCAGTTCCCTTGGGTTGCTTTATACCAGACTGCAGGTGTAAAGGGAGCAGAAAGCCACTGAATCATCTTCTCTTTGGAGCAGCAAATTCACCCAATATAGGAGACAAGGTTGTATAATCTCATGAGCAAGGCTGAAGAAATTAGAAATATGCCAGCTATGTCAGTGTATCCCAAAGAGCCTTCTTCCAATTTATGACAGCCCTGAAGATGTTTGACTGTAGGCCAAGGTTCTCCTATTACTAGCCACTCAGGGAATTTGAAGGTCACAAGCCCATTGTAGTGCTTCCACTTGTCATTCCATTTTTTTATGCCTTTAATTTGACTATAGCAGAAGGTTTCGACTCAAGTGTATTTTGCTCTTCTAGCCCAGGGAGTACAGATACATTAAGATTGGACAATATCAGATCAAACTTATGAGAACTGCATGTAAAATTCTAAGATTGCACACAACTCTGCCTTGTGCTTTCCTGTGGCTATATTACATACATTTATTGAAATTCAATTTGTAGTTAGGGAACAAGAGGATATTTTTAAGGCAGTTTATTGCTGCAGGTAGTAGAAATGACACAAATCTGCTAATGCTAAAGTTTCCAGACAATGATACTCTAAGTAGTTGTTACTGGGGGAGTTTTACCAGCCATGGGAAGTCTCAGACAAATACCATAAAACGTTTCTTTTCACACATCCTCTGAGTCATTGTAAAAAAAAAAGAAGAGGTTAAATTGCTATACTTTTTTATTTAATTTTGTCTTTCTCAAGTCTTGGGAAAGTCACAAGAGCATGTATCAGCATACTTTAATTCACAGAGGTTGGGGAGACATTTTCTAGAACTTTTACTCATAGTGGAAAGTTCCTTGATATTCCAGATATTTTCCTGCAAATAGCCCAGAACAGTAAAAGACAGAATTTTCTTCTGCAGAAGAACACAGGATATCACAGGATATCAGGGCTGTTGCTGTATGCAGCTGCAGTACTTTCTAGTTAGCAGACAAAATATTGCTTCCAAAGTAGCCAGCAGTGGTTGTCCTTCACCCATGGGGAGATAGCAAAGGTTCAGTGCTGGTAAATGGTGATGAGACCTCTCACTTCTGTCTCAGTGCCTGAGAAGATGCTCCCTGACATGCACCAGGCATGGCAGTGCCTTGCTGGTACAGGTGCACTGCTTGTCCAAGGCTGAAGAAAGAAGAGTCCTCAATGTTTCATGGCACTTGGAGTGAGGAACAGGCATGGATTTCTACAAACAAGTACAGCATGACTCCATCCTCAGGGAGAAACAAGTGGCAGCTTCCTACTCACCACACTTCTTGTATCAATGGGGAGCCAACCACCCTCAGCTGCCTTTTCAGTCCCACTGTACTCACTGATCATGGAGAAGGTGACTTGTGGGGGACAGACCAGAGCCCAGGGCTTGTGAAATATGTGGTAAGTCCCTCCAGCTGTGCTACTCATGTTCTCACCATATCCTCTTTCCTATTTCCCCTTTCCATCTTCTCTTATGTTCTTTGCCTGCTTGCTGCATCCTGTCCCTAGTTAACTTGTCAGTTCTTTAAGATGAGGATAATCTTTCCTAAATATTGTACTTACTCAGCATGACAGAAGCTTGAGAACCTCTGGGCTCTCCTGTAATGAATGTAATATATAATAATAACAAGATGTCATTGAAAAATGAGCCTGGCACTGTGCAGAATAATTGAGAGTAATGTTAGTTTTTAACAGGAGCACTTTTTTTGCTCAGTGATACATACATTTTGTCAGAAACAAGAATTATCAAAATTTTCAGATTTGCAGTTTCCCTCTTCATTTATGTCACCACTTCTTTTCTCCTCCATTTTATTATCTGTTAAATTTTTTCCTGCTTTCTGCTCTACTACATGAAAGGGGTAAAACTCAAATTCCAAGATAGAATTCAGGGTTTAGGCTGCATTAAAAAGAAGGCAAATACTGAAATTCCTCATTTCTAAACATTTGTTTTAATATCATTTTTCAACAAAAGTGCTGTTAGTGAAATATTTGCACCAGTTATAGCAAAATTTATTGTGACTAAATATATGTCTCTTTCCCCTTTCTAGTCTCTCCCTAGCAGCCATCCACTTTCTCCCTCTCTCTTTTTTTCTATTCGCCTGTATCTTCTTACCTCTCTTGCTTTGACTTGTACATGCAAACACTCACTGACACAGATATTTAGACTGGTGTTTTTTCTCTGCACAGCAGAGAGGCTAAAGCTGAGCCTGGATTTTACATCTCTGTGTATTCTCACACTCCTGTCTGGCCTTTGAGACGCTCATAGCTACACAAAGGCCAATGGGACATAAACATTCTTTTTCATTTCTTTGGTATCTCCTCCAATAACAACAACAACAACAACAACAACAACATCAATCTTTTCTCTTTTTCTGCTTTTCCAGCAGTAATGAAGCCATTGTCTTCACCTTTAAACTGGAAAGTTCCAGAGGGAGAGAAAGACAGGGAAAATCCCTACTTACAAAAATAATACTATAAATTATTTTAATTATTACAGTTTGTGATACTGAGCCAATACCTAAGAGGCCCTCCTGAGAGTTAGGAGCCTCTTTGTGTTCTGGGATGATACACAAAAGGACTTTGCTCCAAAGAGCTTCTTTTTTTTTTTTAAGGAATTTCTGGCGCTGATTGGATGTTGATGAAAAGTGCTAGCTTGGCAGCAATAGAGAGGAAAGTCTCTTGTTCATCTGCAGACACTGCAAGTTTCCCCTTTCCTCTGTCTTGCTGGCCATCAGTGGGGCCCTTAGAGCCAGTCACAGATTTCCAGATTGCTGGGTGAAGTCCAGTGCACAAGTTCATGGCTGATTTGTGGATCATGGTACAAAGTTTCCTCCTCTTGGGGGGAGTTAAGGTCGCTTGAGCTCATGTCCCAGCCTGAGCTCAAAGCAGACGTGGTGCTGTCAGTAACACAGAAAACAGACGTGTGGATGTGTGGATACATCCCTGTGTGTATGCACAAGGAGTGTTTCCTGACCCCACTGCTCTGTGGGCTGTTTTCCCATTGACTCATCTCCTTCATCCTCAGACTTCACCCTCTTCATACGTGCCACGTGTGTCTAAAAGCTTGCTACCTTTTCAAAATGTTTTTAAAGGATTTGGAATGCTGTGTATCCTCTGTAGTGTGTTGGTTTGGTTTTTGTAACCCCAGTGAGGCTGGTGCACGGAGACTGATTGAGAGTTAGCTCTTGATTTCCTTATTAAGGGGATACAGCTCTGAGCCCTGAGACACTGGAAGCCACCTTTCTGCAGGTGCAGAGGATGCAACAGGAGAGAGGCAAGAAAAGTCACTGAGGAATGGCAGAGGAGACTTCTCTATGACCTTGAGATGCCTTGGCAGGAAGGTGCATTTCCTCCTTCCTTTTCCCACACCCATCTCAGGGTTCACAGTGGCAGCTGGCTTAATGAAGCTGGCTCTGACACAGTGTGGGACATAGAGTGACAATAGTTCTGTCTTGCAGAGGGACTGTACCCTAGCTTCAGCATCTTACCCTTAAAACTAGGACAAAACTTGCATTTACAAGAAACAAATAATTATTTAGCAGAATTAAATGTAAAATTGTATGAATAACTTTTTTTTTCAATAGCCATGCTTACTCTTAATCTTTCAGTACCCAAGTTTTCTTTTGTTTGCATTCCTCTGCTTTGAGTAACCCAAACTATTTAGCTTCTGGTTATATTAAGTGGTTTTTATATGGAAAGTAGGAGCTCAAATTTAGCAGCCATTCATTAATTTCAAAGAAATGTAATGTGGTTTTTAATAGATGCTGTGCTTTTTATAACTGGTGCACTTTTAGGAATTGAAAGTGTTAAATAAATTAGACGGTCCAGTGAATCTTTTCCAGCCCTGTGTATTGCTGGGATTTGGACCTGGTCCATTGCATTTCTTTGAAGCTCTTAGTGCTTCTATATTTTGTTTTCTAATAGCCTAGTTAAGACAAAGAATATTTCCTTCAGAGCTTCTAGTCAGCTCTGCATTTCACTTGGCTTCTCTTTGATTTTTGGACTGTTTCTAATTGATTTCCATTAATAAGGTAAAAACTCTGGTTGGCTTTTTTTTCCTTCCCTGGTGCAAAAAGAAACAAGTAATATGAAACACAAAGTTTATTTGGATTCTATCCAAACAGTTAACTCCTTTTAGTTTATCCCCAGTAGAAGTTCCTTTGAGGATGCACTATCATTTCATCAGTAGTTTCTCCTCTGCTTCTGCATTTCTTCAATTAAAATTCATTTCACAAAGTGAAATTTGTTGCCTATTTCTGTTAGAGTTCTACACTCCAGGGTTATAACACTCCAGGGTTATACAATGATCAGAAATCTTGCTACATTTTGCATTCTGAGCACATTTTCTCCTTCCTGTAAATCATGCATATTTGTATTTATTTGTAACTTAGTCCATGCTAATTTCCAGCTATTTACATAGCCACAGAATCTTAATTTTATTCTTGTTACCATATCATCCTTTTTTCTTGACTGACTAGAGGGAGAAAATTACAAAGCAGACATGATCAAAACTGCAAGACTCAATTAGAGCAAATGATGAAACATGATGTAATAAAGAAATTATTGCAAATATCATGTCCTGTTATTTACTACATGTATTTTAAGTTGCTGTGCACTTTCATGCTTTAAAGGCTATCTTAGTAAATATTTCTGACCTAGCACCTTGAGTCAGCACCTGCAATAGAGAGATTTGCTATAGTATTATTCCTGCTTTCCTCAAGGCCCACTGGAGAAGAACCAGGTTTATAAGGAGAAATATATTTAGATAGAATCAATTTTCCTTTCCATGCATGAAAGTCTATCTCTGGCTCTGGTAGTATTAGGTTATAGCAGTCCCCTGGATTATTCCCATCTTAACCTCTGAATTATGTGAGGCAGGCCGAGCGTACAGAAGAAAATTGTATTTCCATCAGCAAACAAAATATTTTCTCGTCTGAGTGTGGGCATTTGAATGCATTCTCACTGCAGGGGTGTACCATATAATTTTTGTTTTGCAGACTGTCCAGTCCAATTCCCCTGCAGTGCTAATGCAGGCGGACTCCATGCCAGATCTGTGCGGAGTGGCAGAACTCAGCAGGCAGACAGGGACAGCAGGGCTCCACTGCCCCATCACTGGGAGGTGAATATGGCTCTGATTGCAGACACGTGGGCAAATCCTTCCCCACAGCACAGTGCAGTGTCAATCTCCCAGTCTCAGGGTCCTCCTTGAGAAGCCCCAGGTCAGAGGCAGTGACTGCCTCTGCTTTAGGCAAACACCTTCGCTCCCTTTTCCGACCTTGCCTGTGCTTGTGGAGGAAGATCATTTGGCAGCAGCATAGCACTGTCAGAAGCTCACTTGTGAGTGCCCTCTGTGCCTTTCCTGGGAACAGCAGGAGCTGGGAGAGGAACAGATTTCACCCACACTGGCACAGCTTGTCCAACCTGGCAGCTTGCTCTTCCCTGACCTACTTCAACAACAATGGGCACTCATACTCACTAAGCCCGGGTGCTGCAATTCTCTGGTAGCCTAGCAGAAAAGCTGGCTTACTAGTGCAGGTTAAGTTGAGAAAAAATGTGAGCATCAAGCAACATCTTTCCTGGTTATGTCCTTGAGGACCCTGCTGGGTGACACGAGGCACGCCCAGCCGTCACCTGCAGTGACACCCAGCAGTTGGTGGGGGATGCCAGGAGCCATGCCAGCCCTGGTGAGGCTGTAACATGCCTTCTCTCAACATGACTTGGGGCAAAGGCTTTCCCTTCTTCAGCTTCATCTGCTGTTTGCCTCCTGACCACCAAAAACCCTCCTGCACAGCCCTTGTGCTCCCTGCTGAAGTCCCCCAGGCAAATACTAATACTGTGTGTCAGTGGAGGTCCTCACTTCTTCTCTGGTTTATTTTCTAGAGGGTTTGATTTTCTTTTTTACCACTACTGGTAATTTTATGTTTATAGTGGTTTTATGGCCTTTGTGATGTATCATTTCACTGTGACCTCACAGCAAGCCCATGTGTGCTTTTCCCCCACGTGATTAATTATTTTAATAGAGGCAAGAGAAAGAAAATGGGGAATTTGTGGATAGTGGTTTTCCTTGCTTGGTGTAGGGAAGCATTTCATTGTGGGTCATTAAGATTCGCTGTAGCATAACTCAGTAATAATGTGGAAAAAGAAGTCATGTGCTCGTGGGTTGTGTGAACTGAAATTACAAGCCATGTCCAAACCTCTGAGTCACCTCTGCTGCTTCTCAACACAGATGAGTACAGGCAGGAAGCATTGAATGAGCAAATACAGTGCTTAAAACCATCTATCCCAGACCTCACACTGGGTGCTTCTTGAAAAACCATCCATAAGCAATTTTAAAAGGATAGATTTAATGAGTGGGCAGAGAAAAGCACATATTACCCTCCCCAAGTAGCACTTCTTGACCCTGGATGCCTGCTTCATATAGCATGGCTAGGGAGTAAATAGTAATAGTAATGGTAAATAATGCTATCAGTGTAGAAACTGATCTGGTCATTAGTTGTAAAATATAATTCCAAAGAATCCAAACACCAGGGGTCCCATCATTTGCCTTCACAGTACTTCCTAAAGGAAACTGAAATCTTATTGAACAAAAAATTTGCATTACTCCTGAAAGAAAATGAAGATTTACTTTAAAATAAATTTAAAACCCCCCCAAGAAATGGCCATCAGATTTGATGGATGATGTTTTCAGGAAATTTATTACTGTCACTTCTATTTCTGAGCCACAAAGTTTGTCTACTTGATATATAGCCAAACTACAGAGCTTTCCACCAGTTTGGACACCAGCAACTGCTTTTCTGTCCACTTTTCTGGCCACCTGCATCCTGCCAGTAGCCAGTGTGGTGTCCTCCATGCCTGGACTCATGTTCACTAAACCATCCCACCGTTACTCTCAAATGGAGCAGGTCTGGCTATTTGTTGTTGTAAGCAAATGTCTTCTTTCAGTTCTTCTAGTGGACAAGTGTGAGCACCTGATAAATCTGTGTGGGAGGTGGAAGGAAATTTCTTTGCACGCTGCAGTGCATTGGAAGTGTTTACAAACTTCAGGGAAACAACAGCAAGATTGCAAGTCAGCTGAGTAACTGCATGGAAAAAGAATACTCTGGGACAGTGACCTGCAAAGTCAGTGCTTTTTTGTGTTCAGAGACCTATGAAGCATCAGGCACAGATCAGGATCAGGAGTAAAATGGCAGAGAGGGATGGATGTGGAGATCTTAGTCTGTGACAGGAAGAAAGCTCCAACATGCTATCAGAAAACCTGGCTCAAAGGTGGTCACTAGACACCAAAGAGATACTGGCTCCCATTTCCAGCCCAGGTTTTATGCTACACTGAAGTCCAGAAAAGACACAATTTTAGATCAGTGGAGGCAAGGCTGAATGCACAAAACCATCCTCTTACTAAACAATATCTCTGTTGAGTATTGTCATGCTGGATATAAAATTTAGCTCTACATCCATACCAGATCTGTTAAACATCTAGAAATTATTCATCTGTGATAACTAATGAGGAAAATAAGATAATTAATTTCAGTGTTTCTTGCAACAGGGAAGCTGTCTGGAAAAATATGCCAGACAAAACATCCATACAAAACCATGTCATTAACTTACATGTTTAGTTCATTCACATTACTAACCATGAATAAAAAGGAGAAATTAAATGACAATCTTTAATTGTCTGTATAATTCTTCTTAATGAAGTACCATAACGGTGGTGTGGGTTTATGAAACAGAGATCTGTCTTCCCTTAATAAGAAAGAAGGAAGCGATAGTGCAGTACTGGTTAATTATTGGATACCCTTTCACTGTGAACTAAAGGTCTATGCACATGCAAGCTTGGAGAAGCAAAAAGATGTAACACTTAAAAGTACATATGTTACCAGAAAACTGAGAGGGTTAGGGGAAAAGGCCAGGAACTGACGGAAAAATAAATGAGATGAAAAGTAATAGAGATAACTGTGGTAACAGTAGATCCATTAAAGAATGACACGAGAGTCACGAAGGTAATGGGACTGCTCACCTGCTTAAAAATAAACGTGCAGAAGTGGTTTGCTGGCTCAGGACAGAGTGCTTAGGTGTGGCAGAGCCAAATCCATGGTCAGTGGAGATGGGAGAACCTCAGTCAGTGCCACCCTACCACTCTGTATGTAAACAGAGATGAGAATAAGTATGCTTGGAAGCTGAAAGTTAAAATGTTATGAGATACCAGTGAGACATTTCCCTCCAATTTGTACAGCTCTAGGCCACCACCTTGCCAAAGCTCTTCAGCCACTGCCTAATTCAGGCATGAGACAGTTGTATCCAGTTCAGGTTTGACTATCAGCTTCTACATGTTCTCACCTGTGCATGCCTCCACGAAGAGCCCAGACATGGGTTTCCATGCTGCCTCCCAGCTGAGAAGGATTTCTCCACGCGTATCTGCAAACTCGCACTTACTGCTCCTTCAGACTCTGCACTGCAGCATCTCAGAGACAGCTGCTGAGGCCATTGCTCATGGCATCCATCTCTAGGGTTCACTGCTTAAGTGTCCTCACCCCTTTTTCTCTTATGGTACACTTGGACACCAGCTCTTCGGGATTAGAGCTCCTTGAGGCTCAGGTGCACGAAAAGCAATGGATTGAGTGCTCTGTTAATCTTGAGCCTAGGTGAATCAGTGTGAAGTGAATCAGTGAAGAATGACAGTTTGCTCCCAGGTTTGTTTGAGGTGATGTTTTAAATTTAAGCATACTTCTTACCTGCACATACCTTGGACATATAACCTGGGGCACTGGCTCAGTGGTGTGCCCACACCAGCTTTTGCTTAGCTCATAATGGCAAACCCAATAGATTAATTGTGCAGGGGCTTCAGGACAGCCGTAATGCTCATGGGATCTAGGGTGGCATGTCTCCAGTGGGATCTGTGCTGTCCAGTTTGTGCATGTCAGTGCCCTCAGTGCTTACTGAATTACAGCTGCACAGTGACACAGCCACGTCCTCCTCATCATTGCTGATTTACTACTCCTTAGGGAGGCTGCCCTGACTCTGCCCTCACTCTCCCTCAGGAATAGTAAATCAGTGGGCAGATTTGTGGGCCAGAGTGACCATGCAGGAGATGGGGGAGACATGGGAGGTATCCTTGGGAAGACCATCTTGAAGGTCAGTGTGCTGTTTAAAGATGTTACTGCAGCTCTGTGATGACACTAAAGCTCACAGCTGGTTTCAGGCTGTGGCACTGAGCCCGGCAGAAGATTTTTTTTAACTCAGTCTCTTCCAAGCAGTGCAGTGTCCTACTCTCGCCTGAGGCTTTGCTTGTCAAGCTACCCTTGAACAGATCTAAGCTACTGTTGATAGGTATAATTTGTATAATTCAAAAATCTGCATCATTTGTAGAAAAAACTTTTGGGATGCTACTAGGAAAGGAAAAAAAAAACGGGGCTTTCTTTATTGTACTGAGCTGCTGGCTCAGAATTGCTTCCAGAAGGGCATGATGTTCTTCTGCTTGCTTTGGTGAAGCAGCAAAATATTTTGTTGAGGTCTGAGCTGACTCCCTGCATCTTTCAGCCATTACTGAATTAGAGCCAATAAAGAGCATGCCCTCTTTTCTTTGCCTACCAGTCAAATCCTAGTGGGGCTCAGTAGGACATTAGATTTCTCTGAGCAGAACGCCCAGAATGTGGAGGATGACACAAACCCACCCTCCGAGGAGTCAAATCCTACTTCCTAGCAAAATCATAGGCAGGAAAGAAGGTATTGTCATAGAGACTCAAGGAGCAAAAGGTGCTGTTACAAATTTTCACCTGCAAATGCTTCACCCACACTAGTAACTAGAGGAATGGCTACCAGAAGGCAAGGAGTGCAATCTAACCAGCATGTGACAAAGGCACCCCAACAAGCCCTGCTCCCTCACCAGCCTCCTTGTGTGCCCTGTACCACAGCAGAACCCAGCCTGCTTGCCGAAGCTTGCTAATGCTCAAAGGAAGAAGTTGATATTGTTTATGTTCCACATTCTTCCATTGCTCAATATCCAAATATTTCACAATGTAGATCCAGTTTCAAAAGTTCAGTTAAGAGAGAATTCTTGTTCCAAGCCCAGTTTCCTGTTGCAGCCTGAATCCCAGAGCAGGTCATGCGCAGCAGTTGGCTCATGACTTTCTGGAGATGCTGCACCACTGATTTTATAAACAGTGTATAGTGGGAAATGGATGAATATGTTTCTTATTTGAATAAATTAAATCTGGCAAATGTAATTCACTCCAACAAGAATGCCTGTTGCTCATGGTTTCCAGAGCATGCTGTGCAGCTTTCCCAGGAGGAACCCAGGGACAAATCTGTCTCTACACAAACAAAACTCCCTTGCACGTCTGTTGGAGCAACGCCAAACAGAGAGAAGTGTTTGATCCTGGACTCTGATTCCCCACAGACCAGAGACTGCACTCTGACCTGAATAATGGAAAGCAGCCTTGGCTCCCAGCGGCCAGGCTCCTGCAAGGAGGCTCTGGTGTGGTAAAGATATAAAACTCCAGCACTGACAGGAGCTGCTTCTCTGGTATGCAAGAGTGGGGTGAGTGCTGCCACACTCACAGCAGCTGAGGGAAAGTTTGAGTCCCAGCTCCTTGTGGGAAAACCAAATGTATTCCTGTCAGGGACACTCCCTGGCAGCCCTAGTCAGAACGTGGGTTTGCTTGTGTTCATACATCCCTGAGCATGCTTTGCTGGATCTGAGCTTCTGCTCAGTGCTGGGCTCAAGTGTTGCTCCTGCTAGCATCAAGGGTTCAGTGGGGTAAATCCTCTTGTTGGCCCAAGTGACAAGTAAGTCAGTTCAAAGGGCTGAAACCCCTTTTTTCAAAGGGTATTGAAACCCCTTTTGGGTATGTGAGCACATCAGTCCAAAAGAACTACCTGACACTACCATTTCTCCAGGACCTGATGGTGGCTGTGGAGGTACCCAAGTGCAACATGAGCCATTTAATGGTCACATTGTGGAAGAGCATGGTCTTTATTGGCTTTTTCAAGGTTCTTTCATGTGCTTAAAGTGGAGCAGAGTGTGCCTTTTTTGGTTTTTTGTCAGTATCATGTTAAAATGAAAATGTATTTATTGTCCTGTACCATAGGCTTAATGCTCTAGTTCTGGTCCTGCCCAGGCTCCTTTGCCTACTCTGCTTTTTTCCCAGGAGATGAGCAACTTGTTCCCTATCAATGCACCTCATAGCCTGCAGGTCTGAACATTTCCTTAAAGATCCTCTCATTCTAACCCCCCTACCATGGGTGGGGACACCTTCCACTAGACTGGTTGCTCAGAGCCCCATCCAACCTGGCCTTGAACACTTCCAGGAACAGGATATCTACAACTGCCCTGGGCAACCTGTGCCACTGCCTCACCACTCTTACACTATAGATTTTTTTTTCTTAATATCTAAACCTACTCTGAACCCATTTCCTCTCCTCCTGTCACAACATATTCTTGTAAAGTACCCCTCTCCTGCCTTGTTGTAGACCTACTTGAGGTACTGGAAGGTCATAATTAGGTCACACCAAAGCCACCTCTTTTTCAGACTGAACAAACACAATTCTCTCAGTCTTTCCTCACAGGAGAGGTGTTCCATCCGTCTAACCAACCTCATTGCCCTCCTTTGGGCATGCTGCAGCAGGTCTGTGTCCTACCCATGCTGGGGACTCCACAGCTCTATGCAGAGCTCCTGATGTAGACAACAGGGAGATGTACACTTCTTACCAGATTTTTTTATTATGGTCTTTGGAGATTTTTAGCATGGGAAGGAGCTTGTGATGTTTCCAAGTCTGAATTTTTCAGAAATTTTGAAGAGTGGCTAGTACTAAAAAATATTTATCTGAAACTTGGGCATGAGTATGCTGTTGGTGCTTGGGCATGGGTTAACCCTGCCCAGGTCTTCTGGGGAGCTTGGATGAATGTGTCACTCCAGCGACCTTGTGAGAGTTTCTTCTGAAACAAATGGGTCTAAAGGAGGTCAAAATGAGAGTGACACCCTACAGCTGCCTTCTGTTCATCAAAGTCCCTTCTGTTGCCAATAGTGCCAGTGCCACCTCTCTCCCCTGACTTCCCCAGAACTGCTTGTACAATCATGACCTTTCCATTTTCTCTGTGACCTTGTGATCAGCTTTAGTGGGCAGAAACCTGGAGTCAGTACTGGGCAGAGTAGCAGGCCATTTCTTTTGATGACCCAGTGCTCTGAAAGCAACTGGGATTTTCCATGGGATGGCGCGGCAATCTCAGTAGGTCCTACAGCTTTCTTCCTAATTTTCTGTTTTTAAAAAGTGAAACAACCTTTTGTGTGTGTACCACCTCTGTGGGGTTGTGTGTGTGGAGGAGAGGGGTCCTAGCTGTGTGTTTTGTGCATGCACATACACACTCACACATTACTCCAACCTTAATTATGCCTCAGGTCACATCTGTTTACCCCCGTGAGCCCAGCTTATCTCTTACTCCCATGAACATGAATCCAAAGCAATTCCACTCATAAACTGTGACTTCAAATAAGCTGCAGAACATTGAACTGGGCAAAACCAGACCAATTGGGTGTTTATTTTTTGAAGATTGAAATAGAAGAAGTCTTTAATCTTTTAACAACCCAGCTTTTGGCCTTTGAACACTGCAGGCTGTGCAAATGTGCCATCTCCTTTGGGAAATCTAGCTTGCAACAATTTTGCACCATTTCACAATATTATTTGTTCAGGCATTGAAAGATATAGACTTAAGAAATGAAAAAAATAGAAGAATACCCCAGTTAGCACGGCCTGTTACCTTTTCAGCCTAGAGAAAGCTTTTGTTTACAGACAATGGTGGCTTGCAGCCAATGTTAACGTGGCCTTTTGACTCACAGGCCTATGGAAAGCTTCCTCTGTCTTTCCCAGGAGGTGTCACTATGAACTATCACTACACTGCCATACAGTTCACAGGCATACAAAGCCTGGCTTATGGATGGAATTGACTGCCAGGGACCTGGCATGTGAGTTTTCTTCAGCTTACTTTCTGAAAGGGGGCATGACCGAGAGTCGAGAAGTCCTAAATATTTATGTTGCATCTTGGCTTACATGGATTTTGCAGTTCAGATGGGTTTCTCATATCCACAAGTCTCTCGATGCAGGAGAAGATCTCTGATTATATAAGAGAAAAGGAGATGAGTATCTCAGTATCTGAGACAGCATACAAAATCCCCACACACAGTGATGCAAGTGCAATCCCATACTCCATCCGCTTTGCTGGAATCTCTAGTTCTCCTTCCCATTCCTCCTAGTAGCTTGATATTAGACTTCACCTCTCTGCTTTCCCGCTGCCTTCATTTCTCTTAAAACCTGGAGCACTACAAGCTGTAGTGCTCACCACATGCCAATGAAGGGCAAAAGAGGCCCACGACAGTGGTTGAGATCCCAAAAAGCCCAAGTGGTCACTACCAACAGCACCTTTGTGTCCGCATCTGCAACACTTACAAGGAGCAACACTCAACAAAAGGCACCTTCCTCCAGGGAGAGACCCATGTATCCTTTCCAGAGCTGAACAAGGGACCTACTATTCTGCACACGAAAGAACAAGGATTTGCCTCTTGACTTAGTTTTTCTTCCTGTAAGCCTACTGCGGGAAAGTTCTGTTTTATTTGAATGCAGCATTGTTTATTTATAATTTTGTCCTAGTTGTGTGACAGATTCAGCATGTGTCACCCAGCAGGGGAAGAGTAGTAGGCTGGAGAGTTAACAAATGCACTGCAGTGAAGCCAGATGGCCTGTTTTCATAAGGAGCCTCTGAAAGATGCTCTGCTGCATAGATTTCTTTTTTTCTTTCCTTCCTTTGGTGCCCAAAATTCACTAGAGCAGTGTTGCTGCATATTAACTCACCCACCAAAGCTTCATGGGTCTGAGCTCCACCCTGTATCTCATCTAACACCTCCTGAGAACATAAACACACACAATCTGATGTATTGAATCAGCCCACCACCTCTCTCCAGAAGCAAAGGCAATAAATGAAAGGCTCCTGAGCACCCTCTCAGTTTCAGTGTACCAGGGGTAGCAAGGTGTGGGTGAGATGCTGGTGTCCACCAGTGGCCCATGGATGCCTTCAGCCTGTCTGAGGCACAACCAGCACCCTCTCTCTGCAGCCAGTGGTTGCAGAGTGCAGCCCCAGCTGCCTGGAGGGTCCTGCCTGATTCCCCCTGGGAGCTCCCATGCCTGTCAGAACATCCATACACATCAAGGAGACTCAGTGCCTAGCTCCTGGGAAGCAGCCGACTTGAAAGCAATCTCAGAGCATGTACCAGTGAAGAAGATATTTGCTGGAAGAGTATGCAGTTGTGCTTACATTTTCCCCAAAGGACCCTGCCCCCGAGGAGACAGAATCTTTCCTTTCTTTTTCAGGATATCATTAAAGAATGTTTCATCTTCTTCCTTATTTTCTTGTTTGTTTCTCCCTGCAGTTCCCCGTTGGGATGTTTTCCAGTTTCACAGAGCTTGCATGCACTTTCCTTTGGAAGCCATTAATACCAGTTTCAAGACTTGAAAGAGATGAGACAGAGTCACTTTTCAGGCTCATGAAAAATGGGGCAAGATATGAGCTGATTAGGTATTTGCAGCATCAGTACACCAGAAAGTCTGATAACACAAAAAAGAAGATGGGCAAACTAACTGCTGTTATACATGATATCACAGCATTTGTTACAATCGGCAAAGAAAATCTTGACATTTGAACAGGAATTACTCTAAAGATGGCGTGTTTTTTTCCTCTACCCAGCTTTGAATTGCCTGTCTGAATATAAAGGGTTAAATAAAGGGAGGCTGTAAGTGCCTTTTTAAAGAATTAAACTTTTAAAGAGCTAAGGACAAGTGATTTATTATATAGATAGGGCAGCATTAATCACATGGGTTTGTGGAAGATTTTTTTCTCTTTTTACCATCTTTGCTCCAGGGGAGAAGCTATCCACCCACCCAGCTATCCTCAGTCAGCCTAGAAGGTGTTATTCCTCCTGAGGCTGGAGGAAAAGCTAAAACTGAAATTATCATGGGGAGGGAAAGTTTTGAGGTGGCTACAGAGGGGCTGCCCAGGGTAGATGTTGGAGAGCCCAAAACATGGGACAGCAAGGGGCTGCAGGAATGTCTTCAGCATGATGCAGAGATACCAGAGTTAACTTTACAGGACTCAGTGGACACTTAAAAACAGGCAGCCTAGAAATGGAAATAGCTATCTGTACCAAAGATTGCCAGTGTGGTGCCAGCCCAGGGCCTTGTAGGGCATCACACTCTGCAGAGCACAGACACTACACACTCTACGAGCCACTTCCACTTGTCAGAGGTGAGCTTAGAGAGACCCAGAGCCCTGCATCTGTGAGCAAACTCTGGTATTGATTTAGATCTCACTTTAAATGCTTTGAGGAAAAAACAAGTAATGTGTTGTTTTGAAGACATAGACTGCATTCCTACAAGTTGTTGTCACACGTTCTTGAAGGAAGGGTCTTTGAAGACAAGCACTATGTAAATTAGTGACTAATTTTATCCTTTTTTGAGTTTAACAATGGAACAAACAAACCAGCATACATTATATATATATATCTCCTTAAGTCTGAGATGCTGGGCTAAAGCAGTTTGAGGAGATATATTTGAAAACTGAAACTACTTATTTGGAATTGGCTTTTGTTTATTTTCAACTTCTCAAAATAATGAAAAAAGAAAGGACTACATTCAAAAGGAATTTGTCTGTCTTGCACAAAACAAGTGAGAAGGTCACAGCAGCTGTCAGTAGTGATGAAGAACAAAAGGCCAGAACTGATCTTTATCATTAAAGGATATCAGTTACACACTGTCCACACAGTTTAGGACTAGCTCTTTCCATAGCAGATTCCTCTTGGAGAGAGACCAGTAGAGAACTAAAATAAATGCAGGAAGCAAAATAACTGTTTAGCATTGTGGATGATTAGGGCTCAGGCTCTTTCTCAGGACTTATTTCATTTGGCAGTTTAGATTTGAAGTTTTATATTTGATATACTTACCTGGCCTATATTTAAATTATTTTACTAATTGTTTGATTGGATATATCTTAGTTATTCAGAAAATCCCCAGATCATTATTCTGGGGTGAACCATTCATTCACACATTCTCAGTCCATCCTGTTGAAGCTACTCCTTTTTGTATTGCAGACTTATACACATATTTGATTGAAAAAGGAATTAAAAAAAAAAAAAGGCAAGGGAGGAAACTACACTGTGAACCAATGCAGGTGGAGCTCTGTCAGTATGGCTACAAAATCACCAGGATGGAAGCTGTCTGGTCCTTTCTTCACCTGGGGGTGATACCATCCATCAGCACCTGTTTCCTGGCCGTTTATATAGCTGATAGTTAAGTACTCTTCACTGACACTAGCAATGGTGATTCTGCAAGCTGTTCCTCTTCTTCAGTCTACTCTTCTTTGGATTTAACAATCTATTTTACCTCAGCAGTCTTTGCTTGCAGATCTTCTTTTCATTGAGCCTGAAACTTTCCCACTATTCTCCCCTTGACAGTCTTCTCTCAGATCCCACCTTCACAGTGCGTGGCACCCAGCACTGGGCACTGCACAGCTTGACAAGGGATAATGAAGGTGGAGGAAATTCTGGCAGTATCCTGGAGACTGCATGCCTGTTTCCCCATCTTTGTGTGGTATTTTCCTCCTGTGTATGACACTGGGGCCTATGTTCAAAGACTTCCACAAACTTTTAAAGATAGCACCCGTCTCACAACTTCAAACAGCGAATGCTTAAGCTTTGAAAAGCTACTGTGTTTAGGTGGGCTTTGAAGCAGATGCCTCCCTTAAAGTGCACATGTTTATGCTGATCTGAATCATGTAATTGTCAAAAGTTTTGGAAATGTCTTGAGGACATTTGCCAAACTAGGGGCCACTTACGAGGAAATAAAAGGACGTCGTCACTACATTTTTCAACAACCTTACCTCTATTTCTATCCCTGGCTGGGAGGCAGGGATGAAAGAAAATGTGTGGAATGATAGAAATAAACCCAAAGAACATTTGAGGTTTTATCATAGGTACACACTCAGATTTTGGGTACACACTCAAAGACATGAGTTTCCCATGGTGTCAGAGCTATATGATTAATTTCTAGTTTGTCTTAAACAGGCAGTGCTAAATTACAATGAAAAGAGAAAACAAAAGATTATTAATTCTTCTTGCATTCCTTTCTATAAATACTTATATTTATGTGTCTGTACAGGCACATACATGCACACATGTTAATGGAAGGGATCTGTGATATTCAGCCATGTGCATTAGTCCATGTAACAGCAACAGCAGGTATTTGGTTTAGTGAAAAGATTTACAAAAACATTTTTCATCTTCACTATAGGCAATCACTCAAAAAGTAAATGTATGGCAAGTGTACTGATACCATAGATCACAAGGGTGTTGTAAGAGTTGCTGTAGCGTATCAGGATGGTATTTCAGGCATGAAATAACCTTATTCTAATTAATCCGCGTGCTTCCAAGCATAAATGAGTGGAAGAGCTCTGAAAAACTGTTTCTGAGATCCAAGGTTCTTCCTGGGAAATACCAAATAAATATTGTTTAGATTGATGACCAGGTTTACAGTTAAATTATTTCTATGGGTCATGCCACAACATCACAGTCATAAAATTACCTGTAAAAAATAGGAAGAGAGGAGTCTTTGGACAGTTAATATTTATTTATTTATTTATTTTATCTATTGCTACTGACTTCTGGAGAAAAAGAAAGTGTTTATGATCACTTTTGTTCTGTATTAACTATGTTATTCCATTGGTCTCTTGGGACATGGGAGTTAAACAGTGGCAGTCTTACCTACTTCTTGGTTCCTCCTTGTTTCTCATGTTTTTTAACTCCTGCAAATGAATTGTGAAACAAATAGTAAAGTGGTTTCCTTTCTTTTCATACCTAATTGTTCAAAGGAGAGAGTCTGCTCAGGATTTGACTGTGTCTAGTACTAGATTGCAGTGCAAATAAGATCATAGAAGAAACAGAAATTTCACTGCTAAGTAAAGAAATGTTTTTGTTATCAAAGTAAGTATGTTGGGCTGTTCCAGGTGCTTAAACATAGCTTTAGCTGATGCTAATATGTCCATCAGAGAAGATGCTTTTTGCTCTGTCTTCATTTCCTGGGAAATGAAAGGTTGAGGCAGACCAGGACAGCCATCTCCCTGATGTGATTGGAGTCACCAGTTTCTCTGCTCCCAAAGACAGCTGGTCCCTCTATTTTTTGCATGAGCTTATTAGGCTGTACCTTTTAAAATTTTTTTTAAGACAGCTTTCTTAAATAATTAGGAAAGAGGCACTTGGAGAGGAGATGACTGCTTCCCTCTTTCATCTTGTATAACCACTCCTGGGTGAAGTCTAAGGGGAATGTCTAATTAATATTGGACCTTGCTGGTCTTTGGTAAAGTTTCACCTGACTAGGGAGCACACAGCTGCCCTTTACACCTCTGCAGGACACCAGAGATGTGTAGCCAACAAATGGTCTTGATTATAACTGGTCAAAGACGAACACCAAATTGCTTCTCACTGCAGAGGGGACAATCACCAATGTGGGAATTTCCCGCCTGGAAATTATTTAGTCTTGATATGCCTATCTTTGCTTTATTTCTCGCCTCCAACCCCTTGGGCCTGGGAAGTATATTATAGGTAGCAAAACATGGATTCCAAGTTTAAATGGCATTGGATACCATAGGGATATTTTGTACCAGCGTAGAGCTGTTGCATTTCATTTACTCCCTGCAGGTAGCACAGAATGATCAGGTAGAACCAGCCCACATCTCAAACAGGACTTGGGACAGGATTCAATGTCTGTACATGATGTTTCAGCAGATGGTGCAACAAATCTTCACAGCAGATAACTGGAGAATAATGGACCAGGCAGCTTGGTCTCAACCTTCTGTAGCTGGTTTGTGTGCTTACACAGAGATTTCAACTGGTGAAGCTGCAGCTCAACCTGAATGCAATGGTGTTATTGAAAGAGGAAACTCAAACATTAAGGGACAGCTTCCTCCTGTCTCATCTTTTTCCTGTTCTTACATTTAAGCCAATTTGTTTCCACCTACCATAAAATCCAGATAAAATATTGAGACATTATATATACTTTGTCTACTAGAATTTGGTGAGAATCCTTGTTTTGAGAAACTTGTTTTTGAGAAATGTCTTTTTGGATGATATTTTTTCTAATCACGGAACTATGTGTACATATTTTGGAATTGAGTAGGAATAGGCAGAAATTCTTCAATAAAAGATTCCCTCTTCAGAAACAGCCTTTCCTTTCTGAAGTTCATTTCATCATCTCCACCTGGAGCAGTTCCATTTCTTGTAAACAAAGAAATAAATAATATTTCCTGAGTTAGAAAGCAGCTGTCTCCAGGACCTGGAAGTTGGGGTACACATATGGGTTGAGAGAAATGTCCCTATGGTAGTGAATATTTAGTTGGTTATGCAAAGTGAAATAAGTCCAAAACACATCAGGAGTCCCTCTGCAGGCCAGAGAAAAAACAAACCAGGAAAGTATTAATGAGGCACAAAATCTGGTTTTTACATTCCTTGCAATATGGCTGTTCTGTAATGGCTTTTGAAGCTCACAGATGCTCATAGTAACAGTGTCTTTCTGCACTTGGAATCTCAAAAGGTTTTATTTTAGATACAATGGTTGCTTTGGAAGTGTGAGTTATGCACATCCAAAAAAGATCTACTTCACAGTACATCCTTTTTTGGACGTTTTCTATTTCCATCTCCTTATACTGTGAGCTGAAATAAAAGGCAAACATGACCACTTAAGCAGTTTGAAATAGTGCAACATGCTTCAGACCTGTCCATTCTATCACAGTCTTCATATTTATTATCTCTGTTTGAATGCAGTCATTGCAATTACAAGACTGCAGCTTCTGCCAGAAAATTGCAAGACTTCACAGCTTTTCCATTGCTAAACTGAAATTAGCTGAATCTCCCTGAAAGTCAGCTCTGTGACACACTCCAAATTACGTTGGCAGCCAGTTGAATATTCAGGGTAAGATCATGCATGACTCAAATCATCAAAGTTGGGTTTTCTATATGGGAATTTCCATGTCCTTACAAATCAATACTGAAGCTTGTGTATCCTTCTATGTTTATCAAGGATATTGTCATGCCTTGGACTTGAAATGATGCAAACTTTAGTAGGAGAGGAACACCTTGTCTTTGGAAGAGAAATTACACAATTTTTGGGCCAATGCTCTTTATTGTTTTTATCAGTGATCTAGACACTGGAGTTGAACATACATGAAGTTTGCTGAGGAGGAGCCCTGGATTTCCTTGATGACAGACATCTGGAGAGATTGGAGAGAGCTGGACAATCACCAACTGTATGAAACTGAACAAGAGCAAGTGCTGGATTCTCCACCTGGTATGGAGTCATCAAGGTTATTAGGGGGCAAGAGACTCAACAGCAGCCCTACAGAAAGAGATCTGTGGGTTTGGGCTGATGGGGTATGCTTAGGTAGTAGGACACGGAGGGAGAACAAAAAAGGGGATCAGGCAAAGGGACAGGTTGCTTGGGTTTTCTTGCAAGGGTGGAATTCATCATACTTCCATAAACAAGGTGCAAGCTGTATCTCCAAAGCACTGTCCCCTGGAGACCAGAGATTTCAAAAAAACAAGCAGAGTTATAGAGGGCAAACAACACAAATCTCCAAAACTAAGGGAACACAAAATGAATGCAATCCTTCAATCCTTCTGGACTGGCTAGTAAGCACATGGAAGAAAATTTTACCTCTGTATAGAAGCCTTAAGCTATGACTTCATATTTATCTCTATGCTCCTTCTAACCCCAAAGTTTTCCACATCAATATGCTTAAACAAACCTTACACTCAACATTCAAGAGCTGTGATAGGGCATGAGCTCCCCTCATCCATGTTATGAAGAACTGCTTGGTGAGTAATCTCTAAGTATCACTAAATTCCTGATAAGCTGCCACACTTACCCCAAGGACAAGAAACTGTCCAGAGATTTGCATATCAAATTTCTGCTGATGGTTTTTACAATAGGACTTGGAGCTGGGCAGTTGCAGCATACATTTATAAAGCTTACAGCTGTGTTCAATGATAAGATAAGAGGTTCTTTTGTAGAGACCACAGCAAAAGCTTTGTCAGTGACTGCAACGACACTTCCATCTCATCACGAAAGATGCCTCTTCCAGTGGATGTGTAGCTGGCACAGTGTTATCATTTGAATTGTTTTTTGGTTTTTTTTCCATGAATATGAGAGGGAAGAATCTTGTGATTTATTAAGTAGTCTGTCCTTTTTTATTATTATTTGTAACATTAAAAGAAAATTGACTGCAACAGAAGGATTTTATAACCATCTATAAACTTGGTTATCAGCATACCAATATTATTCAATAAATACATAAAACAAATCACTCCAAGGCTGGAAATGGAATATTTAACATTATGTTGCCACAGGGCAGATGCTCTGGTTATGGCTGAGTAGAAACTCAGCCTATATTTTACAATTACTTTGATGCTTTCAATTTTCTGAATCAGAATTTTCCCGTGCTTTCTCTGAACCGGAAGGATTTTAATTTGGGTGTTAATTTTTTAAAAGTCTGTGACCTGTTTCTCATTTGCTTAATAAAAGAGAGAAGGACTTAGGACTCAGTCACATTTGTAAATTCATCTATTAGCGAATTATTTTGTGGGTTTTGTATAACATATACATTTGTTCTTCCCTAGTTTTGATTAGGCATCTAGATTAAGTCCATCATGTAGCTAGCTCTATCACTAATAACTGAGAGAAATCCTAAGAGGACAACTCCTTTCACCCATGCTGACACCTACTACTCTTTTACTTTTGAAATCTCAATGTCAAGACTAGATGGGCTGGTGACTTAATACATAGTTTGAAATGACTTCCACCCAGAATTTGAAGAATGGCTTTGATTTCAGTTTATAGGGAAAAGGTCCAGGACTTCTGTCTACATATACTACTGAGGAGAAGGCAAACAGTGATACAATCACAGTTATGTGGGTTCTTAGGGGATGTAGCCTTTGATTATGTTTGCTTCGGTCTATCAGGCAGGCATCTAATGGCTGGAGGGTGGAGCTGAAGTACAGGTTTTAATTGTGAGTAATTAAGGAATGGAATGACATATCAAGGGTGGTGATCAGTTCTTTACTGCTGGCATTTTTAAATTGACTTCTAGCTGGTTTCTTTTTTTTTTTTTTCCTTTTTTTTTTTTTAAACCATAACAAGAAGTACTCAAGTTAGCCCTTAGGTCTGTTTTTATACCTTTTGTTCTAAGTTATATATCAACCAACCACACCACCCACCTTTGAATTAAGTCACGTTAATCTCACTCAGCTTTAGCAATTTACCTTTAGCAGAGTCCGGCAATCTATGGTCAATGGAGTGAAATAGGTACTTCCACACTTTGCTTTCCAAGACCATGTTCCCTTCTTATTATAAAATTCTCCATATGATCAAAGAGACAAAACTTGCCTGTGGTACTGCAAGACAAATCATGACAAACTCAATCAAATGTTATTAGTGCTATTTAGAGGAAATTTCTGCTGAAATCCACATGCGAAATGACTAAGGATGCTCAATGTGCAAAATGTAGTAAATTCCTGATAGACAAATCATAGATTAGGATTTCTCTTATCTACGTTAATTCATAGTCACTGCAGTAAAAAGAATACCTGAAGCCTTTTGTCAGGAATAAAGACAGAGGTGGTAAGAACTGTGTAAATCTTATTTTCTTTTAAATAAGTTGAAGGTGTTATTCATCTACAGATTATTAAATATACTTTACCTGAGTAAAAATTTGGTAGTGCAGGGTGTGGAGGTAACTAGTGTATAACATGAATGGCAAGTAATAGAGTGCCTCATTATTGCACTCCTACATTCAGTGACAAGATAATTTACCAGTTGTGCTCCTCTGCTGTGGTCCTCATGCTGTAGTTAATCTATGCATTAGGGTACAGAGGAGACCTCTTGTCCTTTAATTTTGAAATCTCAGACTTCTGTTCAGGTAAGTAATACCTCACTGGGCCAGCTACTGAATTTTCACTCAGAGGTATACAGGAAGAAAAAATTCCATCTTTTCAGCCCATCCAGCAGCGCTGCTCTGCAGGGCAAAGATTTGACCTTCTTTACTCTGACAGTAGGGAGAACTATTCTCAGAGGTGATGTGAATATCACTGAGCCCTAGAGTTCACACTTCAGCTAATGGCTGTTTTTTGGAAAGCCATCTGCAGGAAATTTCAAGACTTCTCCCATTACCTGTGTGAGTGCTGCCTTATGTATGCAGTCCAACGCAGCACATCAGTGTGATTTCATGTTTTATCTTTATCTGTTCTCACATGGTCTAAGTCCCACGGCCTTTGTTTCAGCAAAACTCACAAAAATGGCTGTATAAATTTTGTGAGGACAAGGACAATGGTGTTGGCAAGCAATGGCACTACACAGCAGACACAGCTAGTTCTTCAAAAAAATTGGATTTCCTTTTCCATCACTTCTGACACTTTTTCCCCCTTTAAATCAGGTCAAAAAGCTGAATGAGAAGAACAAACTCTGAAAACATTTCTGAAAACTCTCCAAAGGATTTTTTTTTTGATACATGGAAACAAAAGGTTCTGCTGTTTCCAAATTGAAAGGTCTTATTTTAAATTAAGGTGACATTGAAGTGTATCTACCCAAGGAGCCATGGCACATATTACAATTGCAATGCCTGAGATGCTCATTCTGCCCTTGGATGAGGCTACTTGGCAGATGATGAGAGCTCTATGTACTCAGATGAGACACAGACCTCAGTCAAAAAGAAGATTTACACTGTGTTTTAACCTCAAACTGCTCACATGAAAACATTTCAGGGGATGTCAGTGCTTTATTTTTGAGTATAATCAATTTTTACCAAATCAAATATATCTGGGATGTATTTTTCAGAATAAAAATAGAAAGACAGAAGGGTGTTGCAAGGAAAGTCAGACTTCCTCAGGAAATTACTTATTTTGCTGAAACAACATTATCTCTAGAAAAAGTGGAAAATTCACAATATTCAGAATGACATGGAATTTTTTCATTCTCCCTTTCCACAAAGAAATGAGATACTAATTCATTCCCAAGAGAACAAGAGGGATTTGTTGTTTGTTTTGTTTTTAAAGGAGGATGTATATTCAGTCCCATTAGAAGTAAAATAACATCTTCAGACCTGAACAAAAATGCATTCCAAAAGATGTCAAGAGGAAAGTTTTCTGCAGAGCCAGCCTCTTGAAGAGCTTGTTACAGCCAATGATCTCGAGCAAGAGCTTTAATAAGAGCTGAATTTACACACAGACATTTAGAAAGCAAATAAATAAATAAGTGGGGGAAAAGAGAACTTCACAGCATTCAGTGTAATATTTTGGTATAATACTATGAGCACAGCATTAGAGGAAACCATGCATCTGTTTTATGGTTGGTTTATATTCTTCTCTTGTGTGTGCATTTTATGCACATAAAAATTAACAACCTTTGACTATCCATTTGTATTTATAACATCTGCAGTACCAATGGGTGCAGTTCTAGTTTTTCTGTCCCAGGCTTGCTAAGCATCCTAATTTGGAAAGAAAATGCCAGATAATTCTCCAGGGGAACATTCACTATGTCACCGTCTCTTGATTCCTAAACATCCCAATCCTAATGTCACCAGTGGGAAGTCTGTAATGAAGGAAATCCCAATGGCAGTGAAGCAGGGTAAAGGTAAAAATGCCAGTCTTTGCTTCTTCTGTTTGAACCAGTTGAGGTATAACTAAATGCAGTCTGAGGTTAGAGTGGCCTTTCTGCTTTGGGGCCAAGCACCTATTTTGACAATGTAAGTGAAAAATATTGCTGAACAAGATGAGTTCAGAAAATTATATTCACACTACAACTGCTCCCACAGTGGTCACAATCAGAGCTGTCTGGATTCCCCCTGTTCTTTGTGAGTGCCTGGACAACAAGGACTCTCTACTCCAGTGTAGTCTCTGAGGACACTGGAGTTCACCACTGCCTTAGAGAAAGAAAACAAAAACCAAACAAAATCATAAACAAACAAACATACCAGAAAGCCTCCAGAGAGCCACTGGCACAAACCCCTGAATTCAGCTAGTAGGACTATTATTGTGATAATTTTAAGAGAGGTTTAAAAAAATATATGATAGTCTCCCCTGCTACAAATTGCTCCACTGAAAATGTTCCAGCTGGTGTGCAGCTGGTTCAATTCAACTATTTCCATTTGCAGATAAATTCTCTAGCTATGAGGAAGTTGCCAGTTGTTTTGCTGATAAATTCAAGATTTCTTTTGAGCCTGCTGTGCTGTGGGGAAGCAGGGGAGTATCTCCAGAGGGAAAATGAAATTTCTGATGAGCTGCATCCAGTAATGCACTGAAACTGCATCTTTCTGAGATTGCCACCAGGTACTTTTAAAGTTGGCCCTTCCTCAATGAGAACAGACAGGAATGAGTTAGTGAATTATGATGAAAAGTAGTTTTCAGAGAAGTATCGGTGTGGAAAAGGCCATGTCGCAAACTTCAGGTGAACTTTGAGTCAGTTAAACTGGGAAATGCCCTTCCCAGTCTGTGGGTATCTCTCAAAAGTGTGTTGTACAATGCGACTATTTGATAAGAGTGTCTTTGAGACTGCTATTGAGACTGGCTGTGTCCAAAGCTTGTGTTTGTACCCAGGCACTGGGGAGCACACTGGGGCTGTCTGTGGGGCACACAAGGTCTCAGAGCACTCTGTAGGAAAAGCCAACCCAGACCTTGTGAATGAGGAGGAAATAGCCAAGGCCTCCATGTAACAGCCAAATATGGATTGGGGCAGAATTTCCTCCATTTTAGTCCTTCTTGTCAGCCATGAAAACCCTGCAGGTCTGCTTAGTTGCTGTTGAAATTTTCCTACACAATACCAATGGCACCTTTGCAGAATTCACATTAGAGAAACAAGAGCTATGTTTTGGCCTGAAAATGCACTCTGCCAGGCAAGTGTTTCTGGTTGTTTGTTTCAGCAAGATGAATAGCACTCAGCTTAAAAAAAGCCATAAGCTTCCTATATTTATTTTGTTCATGTTCACTGTGTTATGGGATGAGTTTACCTTGGCTAACACATATGCACAGGAAATGAAATAAAAACAGCATGGAGAGGAATATCTCCAAAGTAGGCAGAGTAACAGAGGTTTTTCTTAGCAATCAATGCTGGTTGTGTGAGCAGTGGAAAGGAACTAGGGCTTGGTGCTGCCATCTCTACTTCTCGTCTTGATCTGACGTACAGAAATAAAAATGTTGAAGTAAAAAAGTAAATTAGAGGCTTTTCTCTCAGGAAGAATGGAAACGGCCTTTTCTGCAGAGGTAAAATCTCCCCTATTATTAAAAAGCAAAGAGAAATGACTGCTAAAGAGACAGAGCTGACAGGTCATGTAAATGGCCAGTAGCTGAAGTCAGAGCCCACATAGCCTTTCCAAGTGTGCTGAGATTAATCTCATTTTTTAACTTTCCATACTGCCATGCTAATTGTAAGTTGGAGCAGGTCCTCCTACCCATGGGACCCAGAACTGTTGCAGGAGTGGAGGAGAGCTGCAGGGCTGGGAAAGAGCAGCAAGGAGTTGGGGAGAGCAAAATGTTACTTTTTGGGAAATCCATCTATGGAGAGTGCTGCTCAAGTAACCTGAAAAAAATTCCACACTCATTTTTCTGTTGAAGTAACTGAGGTCAGACTGTACCTGGTATGTACCCACAGAATTCTGGGACTCCCCTTAAAAAAAACTTTTCCAACTCTACAGATGTTCAGCACAGAATTACACGGCATAACAGCTTTGCTTTAGCCCTTACTGCATTTCTGAAATCGGCTGATACAGAAGTGCAAGGCTGCACTAACCAGCGAGCAAGTTTGGTTTCATGCATGCAGCTTTTTCACTCTTTTTTCCATCTGTTGTCTCCAGGATATTTTCACTAGATTCCAAGATGCTGTATTCTGGTCACTAATCCGTCCAGACAGCCAAAGTCTGCTTCAAGCCCCAAATTTGAAATGACTGAGCTCTTTCTAGTCCTTAAGTATCAACTTTATCTTAATGACAGCAAATTTGAAAAGACTGAAAGAAGTTTCTCTCTTTCTATGTGACATGTTAAAACCATCTGCCTCCATGCTAAGCCAGGTTTTGGGGGCTGTAGTCAGCAAAACACAAAAGTACTTGCAGGGCAATATAGCACTGCTAAAACTTTTATCTTGACTTTAAGGTGTTTCGGAAATTACTTGCCACTTATATAAAATAGAACATGAAAACCTGATAGCTCTGTTTTGCTCTTTCAGATCGCAATATTTGGACTTCATTTGATTTAACAAATGCTTCAGTAGTCTAAGATGAATACTGAAAGCAATGAAGAAAACTTCCTGAAAGCAGAATCCAGCATGTTATTGAAAATAATTACCATTAAACAATCTTCAGAAATTCATTTTTGCAAAATAAGAACTTCTTCTAGGTTTTCCTATATAAACATTCACACTTTTGAAAATTCGTGCTGTTAGATTTTCTCATTCCACTGCAAAAAATTTTCCCAGGCTGCAGTTGGCAACTCCAGCAGTTTTGTCCATCCAGGGAAGCCAGGAAGTGTGAAAGCTGGGGAATTGTTTTTCCTTAAAGTATGTTTTTGATCATTCACATATGTGCTGTTCAAGATTTGGGCAGAAGTCTGCTTTGCTTAGCTGAATATCAGAACTGGGCCTCCTGCCACTATCACATCCTCACAAACAGGTTTGGCTCAAGTTCTAGCACAGCTAAAATTAAGGAAAACAAAGCTACTTTTTATGTCTTGTGAATCAATACCTGACCCTATGTCTTGCCTATACTACCTTAGGCTGCAATTTGTTTGAAGCAAAAAGAAAAAGCAATTAAAAAACTTTAACTCCTTGACAGTAATACTAATATGGCAAATTCTTCTTCATTTGGCTGCAGGCAGGAAGTCCAGTGAACGTCTTGAAAAGCAAGATTTTGCCGGTTTTACCACATGCTTCTCACATTTTTGATGACTGTACCATTCATGTGTCAGAAATAACCACAAGGAATGTGGGTACTTCAGGCAGTACAAGTTTTCTAATGGATCTGCAGTAGTTTTTGGAACAGAACTATGCTCCTAGCTGCTTCTAGATATATGCCAGCTAGCAAAAATCAGTCCACCCCTCTCACAAACAAGTGTTTTAATTAAATTGCACTGCAGCAGGCTCAGCTGAAGTCTTTTCTCTGAGAAGAGGCAACTCTCATGCTTTAAATAACAGATGGTAAACTCAGAGGATGAAACCTCGGTGGAACTTATGCCTGGTGCAGTCTGAGCTCCTGATTTAATATAATTTGTAAGAAACTTTTGCCATGATGTTTCAAAGCTCTCTGTTCTAACAGCATGTCAGAGAAGGGAGTCTCTTAAAATGCATGTGCAGCTCTATTCATGTTCTGCAGTGGGGGGCTTACTGTAAAAAGTGGGCTTTGGTGTAAAAAGTGGGATTTAAAATATTAGAAGCAAATTGAATCTAATTCCTTTAAATACTAAATGCCAGGGAATGCCCTTACATAGAAACCATGTTTATCTAGAATGAAAAATATGGAAACAGACCCTTTTTAAGTAGAAAAAAACTCTTAAAACACAGGCTAACGTGACAGGGTGGGATGTAGGTACCTCAGCACTTAGGGCTGCCCTTACACTTGCCAGCAGATCCAAAGCTGTTCCCCTGCTTCATCCACAGTAGGCCAAGTAAACTGATTTTTCCTTAACATGATTCAGGGTTTGCCCCTTTATTGCTTGAGTGAAACTTGTCCTTGCTGCAATCGATCCATTCTATTTATTTTCTCTCTTTGAATCCATTTGTCAACATTCTCGGAAGGTTAACCTTCCAAATATTTTGCAGCCCTTCTCAGCTCATCTATGAAATGTCACAGTCCTGTTTTATAGTCCAATATACAGGTCACCAGTGAAACCTTTGAGAAGATCTTGAGATGGTTCATGGCAGAGCCCTGATCATTCTTCCTGACATTGAAGCATTAAAAATACTGTCCATAGCTCGTCATACACTTGTGCTCCCCACCTGTAGGAGGATTTTCTAGGCCATATTACCTTCTCTTTTAGGGCTGAGAGCAGGGACCTCTGATATTTTAGTCCCATTTTATTTTTTTCTGATTTTGTGGCCATGATAAAGCCCTCACCTATAGCTTTCTGGCCCATTGTCAGAGAAATGAGGGCAATGCTCTGTTCTCCTGTGCCTCACAGTTGTGCTGCAGGGCTTCATCATCTGAACATGAGATGCTCTGAAAAGAACTTTGGCAGTAAGTGCTCCAAATTGATATAAGTCCTAGTGGAGAGCATTCACCTATACACGGGGAAAGAACAGGATTCAACTTTCGTTTCATATGAAAGCTGAACTGTTTAATTTTATTACTTCAGGCAATACGAACAAGAAAATAAACAGTAAAGAAATTCTTAAGTCAAGTCAGTATTAATCCCCTCCCACCCAGCCACAACTCAGTTCAATTCCTGAGTTTGCAAGAACTCTAAATGCATTCCTTTCCCTCAAAACACCATTTCTTTATCCATTTTATTGCTCAAAATTTTAAAATATTCCCCCTCAGTGCACTTGCTAACACTTTGCACTGGACTCCTCTGCTACCCTCTGACTGATTTTGAGCATAATTTCATGAATGTCAAGAGATGACCTCTCTCTTGCTTCCTGTGCAGGCTGCTCTCAGCTGGGTTGTTCAGCACAACTCTGATCTTTCTTGTACAGTGCTTTATCTTTACAGCTCTTATCAGACATTTATGCCACTTGCCTCACGTGCTGGGTATTGTTGGCAGAGGGTCCATTGTTCAATGTATCAAACATATACTGGAAAATTGCTTCTGGCAATGATTCTGGATATTTTTTTTTTGGTTCAGCAATCAGGCTGCATTGTGCTTGCTGCTTTGCATGGGCTTGGGACTCAAAATACAAAAAGACATCCATGCTTTCCAAGCCAGAATCTGGAATTAATGCTTCACACTGCAGCCTTAGACTAGTATAGTTCAGAATGGGATCAGATATCTGAAACGCCCCCCAAAATGTCTGCTGTGCAGATCACAGTTTTCATACACATAAGAATACATTCTTTAAGTCCTCAGTGTCTTTTAAATCAAGAATAAAAATCCTGAAATTAAACCTGTTCCTTTAGCACAGCTATGACCTGCCCCAAAGAAGTGGCTGTCCTGCTTGTTCATGAGGATGGAGGGGTCAGGCTGTACACAACACCACCCTCAGCACCACGAGAACTTTAGCAGAGACTGGACTATTTCCTCCCAAACACCACTTTTCTCTGTGGCACTTAACGTTACCAGAAGTTTACACTATGAGATTGGAGGGAACCTTGTAGATGATGTAACTAAAATTTCAGAATAATGCACAGAGCGTGCCTTGCTTCCCCTCCCATGTGAGGTCCATCACAGTCTTACTGAAGCTTGCTTTAAACCAAAACACTCTTGATGAAGTCAAAGACAGATGTGCCTCTCTTAGGTTGGCAGTTAATTCATCTTTGCTGCTGAAAATGCATGTTTTACTCCTAACTTTCATTTGATTAGCATTAACAGCCTTGTTATCATGTTTTTCTCTGACATTTTAAGAAAGATAATAAAAACCTGAATATTTTCTCATCCTATTAGAATGTAGCTTGCCTCTTTGTTTCGCATGTAATGAGTGAAAGGATTTCCTTGCATCTCTCATTATAGGCATCTTTCTATTCCTCAAAAGTTGTTGTCACTATTCTCTGCATTGTTTCCAAGTTTTCACAACTTCTTCAATGCATGAGCTACTTATACAGTTATTTGTTTTTAAGAAGTGTTGTTTGCAACTCAAGCAACATTCACTGTCATCAGCAGCAGCATCCTCGTTGACAATATCAACTATTAAGGACCAGATAATAAGTTAAAGCAGCTTGGAAACTTCATGGATCTATGATTTATAGATTTCCCAGAACCATTAGAAGGGTCAAGGTTGGCATCCTACAGGCCTCTATCATCTTTGCGTTCCAACAGATCAGACTCATAGGAAGAAACGAGCCACTGGTACATTTCTTACTACTCTGCCCTATCCTCATGAGGGAAAGAGTTTTGGATCCCTGCTCCACCTGGGAAGGAGATTATCTGCCATGCCTAAAGAATAGAGAATCATAACGCCCCATCAGAAAGACCTGCAACTGCCTAGATCAATAAATCCTTTAGTTTAATGAAAATAACACCTGTTTTTCAAGTACTGTGCCCTACAAAAGGTGCATTGTGTCAGCACAATTTGGCTTCACACATTGCATCACAAACACAATACATCTAAACAAAAATCATACATCTAAAACATTCTGATGTGTCAAGCTGCTCACTGTTGCTTTTTCCCCATCTTTCCCCTTCTCCTTCTATTACTTTACCTACTCTAAAACTCTAGTTACAAAGTCTTTGGGAGAGGTGCTTTTTATCTCTTTGTAGAGGAGCTGGCACAATAGGTCTGTCTGATCTAAACAAGACCTTTGAGTGATAGGCAAGGCTCATGAATAGTGATTATTGCTTCCAAACACTAGAGAACTCAGCACTTTTTCAGAGAATTTGACCTACTTAAACTGTATATACAGGCAGTGCTTGCAGCCTTTCATTAAATTGCTCCAGCAAACAGTCAGAGAGAGAAATGTGGAGGATACACAGATATCCTGCAGGTCAAGATGTGCACTAAGAAATGAGAGCCTGCAATTATAGCACAGGTCTTGTACTGAGGCACTTTACTGAGAGCTTGAGATTGTCCTTATGGGAGTTGAGGGATCAAATGTGAATTACTAACACTGTATCTTGTACCTAAGACAATTACTGGTTTGATGGACTAAAAGAGATTGGAAATTTACTATTCAGAGCAGGTCTACCTTGCCAAACATTGTTAATATATTCCAGATTTAGCATAGACCCACACGGTGTGACAAGGATTTGGCTTTAGTTCAGTTTTTCTCTGACCCTCTGTCACTCATTCCATGGATTTCAGGCTCTCAGTTCATCTTCAAGGCCCCGAAAGGAGCTCCCAGGATTTTTGGGAAAATTATACAGTGGTCCAGATCTGGGGTTTAAAAATGCTGATAAGACAGCAAGTCTACTTACAGGTTTTCAATCTGCTTTCCCCTCCTGAATTATAACAGAAGACATGGGGGAAGAAAGTATAAATAACAACCAATAACATAGTTCATAGAAGAACTCCCTTTCATAAATGAGTAAATTTTCAGAAAGGTAGAGGTAAAAAACAAGCAAGAAAAAGAATAATCAAACTCTGTGTGCATACGATACATAAACTCAGTGTAAGAAGGAAAAGAGACAGATGTCACACTGAAAAATAAACCACAAGGGTGCTTATTAAAAGTGACAATACTCCTACAGAAAAATATTGCTGCCTTGCTGCAACAGACATTAGACAGTTTTCCATAAGCAAAAATAATTGTCTTGGTATTTAATGTCAACAATTTACCACCTCCTACAGAGATGTCAGCAAATACATACCCAATCCAAAACATTTTACATACGAAAACAAGAAGCAGAGTTAGGAAAATAAGTACTTGGCTGGATGAAAAGGAATGGATGAAACGCTGTTAGAAAAGAGCTGTTGTTGAAGCAAACTGGGTTAGGGCCTGGAGGTGACTGGAGCTACTGGTAAAAAACACAGAGTATTACAAGCTCAGCTGCAGACCTGAGAGTGTGCTAACAGAAAAAAATCAGGCCTACAAGGAATTGGGCCAGGTATTCACAATAATGTTTTTGGTTCCCTCACTTCTTTACTGTTGAATGTTTGATTTTACAGGAGCAGAAATTTCACCAAGTTTTTGCTCATTAGCAAAAACCTGAGATGTGAAACATGGAGAAATTGTTGCATGTTTCTGGAAATCATACTTCAAAGCTGTAAGTAAGATGCTTCTCTTGTGTAAAACAGGGCTCCTGTGTTTCCATAATGTGATAAAATGTCAGACCCATCTTTCTACTTACAATAATTTGGCTGTATTAAATATGTGGAGATATGTCTGAGCATTTTTTTGTCTCATTTTTGTTAAATGGAAAAAATGGAAAACCATAATCAACAGCAAGAGATTGAAAATATTAATATCAGCAAGAGTAGAAGCTCAGCAGAAGGGGAATTTTCTACCTTGTAAATATGCAGCTAACATATTAATCACAAGGCTACGTAGCCCTTGGCCAGGATCCAAGGATGAAAGATGCATTACTTTTGCCAACGGGGGACTCTTCTTCTCTCCCAGCCATGTATGCTACAAAAAGATGGTTCTAAGAGTAGTAAAAGCAACATAGATAGTATAGATTTAGTATATCACTATGAACATCCATAGCACACATCAAGTCTTAACAGTATATATTATGGTTTACTTTCAAAAAGTGATTAAAGTATTTAATTATGTGCAGAGCATTCTTTCAAAACCCCAAGATTATTGAGTGTTGGGAACACAGTGATCTATTTTGCACACAGGCAAAAAAAAGATGTGAAAAATTTCAAATAACACCATAGCTTGCAGGGGAGTTTGAATTTGCTTTGGCTGTGCACAGTTTAAACCTGATGCTGGAAGGTCAGGCAGTGCTCTTGTAAATAAATCTATCAGAATAAATAGAATTGCTTTGGATTTGCCCTGGATTTAGTTAAAGCAGGATCTGGTCTATGAAGTTCATCAAACAAGCTAAAATGAAACTCCAGGAAGTTCTTTGCATTTTCTTCTATTTTATTATGAAATTATGCAAGAATGAAAAAAGATAGAGCTAGGTTTCATTAGGGACTACAGATTTTAAGAGAAAGGTTGTTTATTTGTATGTTTTAGAATCTCATGCTCAACTGTAATCAATTGTAATTTAATTGTAATTGCTTTTTAAGTTTCATTAAGCAGTGAAGTAAAAACAACTCTGGTCTAAAAGCTCTCCAGACTTCTCCTCCTGCTCAGGTCGATATCCATTTTCCTACAGAGGCAACAAGGACAGGGGAAGAAAGTCAAACCTGTGCCTCTGTGCCCTAGAATTACTCTGCCTGTAGTTTCTGATGGAAGAAGGAAGGAAGGAAGGAAGGAAGGAAGGAAGGAAGGAAGGAAGGAAGGAAGNAAGAAAGTCAAACCTGTGCCTCTGTGCCCTAGAATTGCTTTGCCCGTAGTTTCTGATGGAAGGAAGGAAGGAAGGAAGGAAGGAAGGAAGGAACTTTGCCAGTTGTTTCAGCTGCGAATAATTATTACACACATCTTGTTAAGTGTGCCACATATCCTAAGATCTGTCTGCCAGAGCATTATAGTAATTTAGAGTAAAACATATTGATCGGAGTTGGCACTAAAACTCTTTTGAAATGGATCTGGATGGCAGTGTGACATGACACCATCTGGGTTCTTCTCCTGTTTGGACACAGAGTGGGCGTACGCTTTGGCACTGACAAAATACGAATGTTATCAGTGCAGTCCGTGCTGACACTTCCCCGGTGAAGCTGATGCCAAATCTCTCTGAATGAAAACCTGGCCTCCTTGACATCAGCAGGAACTTCGCCATGAACTTCAGCATGGCACACATTTCCCTTCTGCCTTGAGGTAGAATAAGCTGAAGCCTCATATCTGGAGTAATCTCAGAGGACAGATGCATTGAGGAATGGACCGTGATGCAGGTTTTCATGTGGTCCTGTGGCACAGACAAAACAGCAAGGAGCGGTATTCTCCTAAAAATGTACGAGTGTATAAAGCACTTACTGGAAAGAAGCTTATTGTATAGTCTTACTGCCAAGCAGTTCATTGTGTGCACAAGCTTGGAAAGGGTTGAAAATAGCCATAACTAGCTGAAATGTAAATGTTTGCATTAAAATCCTTTATAACAGCGGGACGGGTAAGCCTACGAAACAAAAGAAGAAAAGAACAAAATGCCCTCACTCAGCATGACTGCTGACAGAGTAATCTCAAAAAAAGGCAAAACCAACAAATACTACACTGTGTTCTACTTCTCCAGTTACATTTTCTATTTATTTTGGCAATAGTCACTTAGCACCAATGAATTTTGACAGAGAAACGGTGATGACTAATGGAGGCAGGTGGTATACATTTGAACTTTACAGACATCAAGCAATAATCGCTCACATAGAGCTGTGGAAAATACGATAAAAATAGAAAATCCAAAAGGTCCGAAGGCCTTATATTAGAAGAAAAATTACAAAATCCACCAAAAAAAGAAGATTCATGTGGCTTTCATTCTGGTAATAAAGCTGCAAATGTGGACTCTGAATATGTTGACAGCTAATTAGCTAAACCATGGCAGTGCAAATTGTGTGCTGCCAAGCAGTGGATGAGAAATCTCTTGCTGTAGAATGGAAGTTGTTAAAAGTATATATAGCTTGAGAAGGAAACACCATATTTGTGTTCTTTAGTGACTCCTGTTGTCATCAGGAATGTGCTTTTAGTTTACACACAAAAGAAAGGAGAAAAGGGACTTTAAAATGTCTGTAGAGGAGCATCTTCTTGCAACACCAAACCTTAATCTGAGTATTTAATTGAAATCTTTGCATACCACACTTCATTGTACATATCACTTTTCATGCTGGCAGATGCACAATGCTTTCTGTGTGAGGGTTACAGCTGCTCAACAGCAGCCCAACAAAACTCCTTAAATATGTACAATTCTAATTCCAATAAAACCAGCAAACAGAAGCGTAAATTAGAATGTGACACCCAAGGAGGTGTTTAAAGGACAAACACTTTCTAACAGCAAGAGTTAACGTTAACAGAGACTAATTAGGTATAAGTGAAGGCAGAAGCCCATGTAGAGTCCATGCATTTAGTGGTTAGGAAGGAGCAACTAATTAAAAGGAGGAGATTGAAGGTAATCAGAATGATAACTGCCTCAATTTCAACCACTGGAACAGTGAGTGGTTCCTTTCCTGCCCGATAGCCATGATCAGGTACTCCAGAAGAAGGAGATGACAAAACAACAGGAGCTGGAGTAAACCCTAAAATGGTGTCTCAGCACTGGATTAAGAGGTATAATACAATGAGTAACATGGTGCCAGACCTTCTGTTCCTCCTGCCTCATGATGTAAAGACAAGGCAGTCAAGGAAAATAGTGAGAAATTAAAATGTGCTCCTCTGCACACCTTAGAAAAGACAGCCCAGAGAATTTGCTGAGAGAAGTCCTGAGAGGATCCAGTGTGCTTGGAAAGCAGGAACAGCCAGAGCAGTCTGAATTAACAGCGCCTCAACATTTCTAAGGTGTATTGAGTGTCATCCTTCAGAACTGAAGCTGATGGCAGTTCTTGAGAGACAACTGCAGTGAGAACCATGGAGGCAGCCAGTGCTTGTTTGCCTGCTTCAAGCACCTGATGCCGTCTGCTGAAGGCATCAAATTATTTCCATGCCAAAGCCAGGAGTAGAGCCTTACCAGGGAAGGGCGATAGTCAGATCCACTGGGATGCCACAAGCACTCAGCACAGCCATAGGATGCCAGCAGGCATCATCTGTGCCCCACATCGCTCAGGAGACAGGGAGCTCAGGAAAGAATGAGGGGTCATCATTTTTCTTGGATGAACACATGCCACGGTCTCAAAGACCCCCACACAGGGAAATGGAGCTCAGCATACAGTGGAGCTCTACATACATGCAGGGCTGTTACAATTTTAGCTGTGTTTTCAGGAAATCCAAGCACGTAAAAAGCTAGCCTTAGGCCCATAAATGAAATTGAAGAGAAGTATACACAGATCCCAAGTCCAAGTAGCCTGGTATGCCCATGTCCATGCAGGTACACTCTCTTTGCTTCACTAAGCCTCTGGTCCCTGTTTCAGCCCTCCCAATGCAATACCCCTATGAACATGTCAATCACAGGGCTGTGCCTGGGCAAAGATTGGGAGAGTGTGGGTTGGCATAAATGAAAACCATGCCTAGGAGCCTGCTGGAAAAGGGTACAGGCAAGCACATATCAGCACTAGGGACACTGGTCTAGGTTTTTTCATGTGTACAGAGTTAATCTGAAAAGCACAGTCCAGCTCTTTTAGAAACATGCACTCCCAAGGAGTATAGATCAGGAACAATTTAATTTCAGCCTAAGGTAAGGAGATAAATTAGGATCAAGTCCTTAAAAAGACTATTTCTCTTCACTCACATCAAAGCAGATTATCTAAGGTGTAAGCATCTATCACTCAGACACTCACTATTAAGTGACATTATTCCTACTATGAGGCATCTGACTCTAACTGTACGAATCAAAAGCCTGTAATTTGCAGGAGTGGCTGCAATGCTGAGGACTATGGACTGATGTCTCAGTTTACCGACGAGCAGTTGCAGTCAGGAATGATTGTATCCTTCTGCAGCATTCAGCTATAATAAAGATTAGTGAATGTGCCCAACCATAGTTTTGCAGAGAAAAGAGGTTATTAATCAAGTGGGATACTCCAACCAGTTATCTCTATTGTGTTTTAGCTGTAGGAAAACAACAAAAGCAACAAAAGGCAGGGGAGCTGCAGACATGCCATCAGAAACTCTCAGTAACGTTTACTCTACATGCCATGGCAACCAAGTAATTTTGGCTATGTCTAGCCCTGGTGTGTGCCCTTGTTTCACAGGCTTACTTTGCCACCAATTTTGTATTGCCTGGTTTCAGGGTCCTGCCTCTAAGTGAAGGCGTCCACCCTTTCCAGCCTGACCTCTCCCATCCTAGTACTTGTGGGCTTTTCCTAATGAACCCATCCATCTTTTCTTGGTAACAATTCAAGCATGTCAGTTCTTTGAATGGGAGGAAATATCTTTAAAACATTGAAGAGTTTCAAAGCATTATGATATCTTTGCAGAGCTAATAAATACCCAGCTGATTTAACAAAAAAAACCCCAAAAACCAAAAAAAGAAACCAAAACCAAAACCAAACAAAACAAAAAAACCAAAAAACAACCAACCCCCCAAAACCCAAAACAAACCACAAGAAAAAAAGGAAAAGAAAATCCCCTCAAAAAAATCCAAAAGAAACAAAAGAGAAAAACCAAACAAAAGAAAAAAAGAAAGAAAAAGAAAAAAAAATGAACCACCAACACACACTAAAAAGAGGAAAAGAAAATGTACATATGCAGGCAGCAATGCCTCCAATTTTTTTACATCTTTGGGTAAAAATGGTATTTTATATTCTTATTTTTATTCCAATTAAGTATTATTCTAAAATATTTTTGTGAAGTGGAAAAGTAAGTAATCCTCAAAATAAATTTATAGACTATTTCTGTTAGGGCGGAGGCAGGAACCCATCCTTGTGTGCCTCTTGCCACATGTCACCCATAAGCATGGAAAAGGTGATAACAGTTGGGAGCAGAGGCAGAGGCACTACATTTTTCAAGTCCTCTGAAAGGTCCAGTTGCTTAGATTTGGGAGGGAGTTCACTCATGACTATTCACAGAATGCTACCACTTGTACTGTGAGGATTTGCCTGCTGTTTCAGAAAAGTGCATCAGTCAGAAAGCAAAGGAGAAACAGGCCTGGTGTAAATGGAATAATTTTTTTTAATATCTTCACTGGGGAAAGGCAGAAGAAAGACAAATGGCTGCTTTCAGGTGATACAAGAAGAATACTTTGCACATAAAGCCATTTGTAAAAGTTTCTTAGCAGCACTGGTCAAAGTAGTTAGATAAAAAAGATTCAGTGTTTTGTCTTGAGTATGGCACAACTCTCCATGAGATTCAGGTTGTTCAAAAAAAGGGGAGTCCTAGCTACAGTCACCACAAAATGAATACATACTTCAGTCGGTTTCTTACACTGCCAGTGAAACTTCCGTGCCGAGAATTCCCTTCTGAGGGACCTCTAATACACTGCATTACAAAAAAGAGACATTTTCCTCTGCAGGATGATGGGTTTCAACAAACTGAATAACACGAATCTAAATACTTCTTTTCATACAAGAGTAACCTGGTGGCTCAGAAGAAAATGTGGTTTTTCTGTGTCTTAAAATGCTGTAGAACTCTGTGAACCTTACTCGTATATTTGAAACCATAAAGAATAAAGACAAAACTCTATTAAATAATTTTCAGGCTAAAAATACCTTTTTATTATCCAGTACTTGTAGAGAGCAGGAACTTTAATGGGTAATTTTTTATCTACTCATTATTATTGCTGCTGTTGCTTTTATTGCTGTTACTGCTGTATTGTTATTTCAGAGTCTGTTTTAAACCACAGTCAAGGCTGAGGTTTCACTGTAATTTGTATAAGTGATCCATAAAATCTACATAATAGATTACTGTCACTGCAATACATTAGAGTTTGCATGGAGGGAAAATCTCTCCACATTCAATGTTTTCTCAAAGGAGTGTGGAGGATGTTTAGGAAGAAAGTGTGAGCAAGCCTCCTGCTCCCATGGCACATCTCTGAGGCTGCACAGGCGTCAGCTGGGACAGCCTGTCAGGTAACACTTTCTTCTGAGGTTTTTCAGTCCTTAAAAAGGCTCTGTTTATTGTACACTTGTACTACGGTGGGGAAATGGGATCTTCTCTGCCCATCTGAACAAACCCCAAGATATTTACAAGGTTGTAGTGATAGGGAAAAGGGGAATGGCTTTAAACTAAAAGAACTAGAAGAATTTAGACTAGATATTAGGAAGAAATTCTTCACTCTGAAAGTGATGATACACTGGCACATGTTGCTCAGAGAAGTCATTGATTCTCCATCCCTGGAAGTATTCCAAGGCCAGGCTAAATGGTTTTGAGAAACCTGGTCTAGTGGAAGGTGTCCCTTCCCATGGCACCAGGGGTGGAACTGGACGATGTTTAAGGTCCTTTCCAACCCAAACCGTGCTATGATTCTATATTCGGGCCTGGGATTTCAGTCAGAGCGGGGTCTTCTCGAGGGCTTAACACCCTTTTGCACTGGCTGTGAAATTCCTTTTCATCAATATACGTCTTTCAGTGTGGGCTGCTGCCACACCGAGTCAGCGTGTGCCATGTCTCTGGTTTGAAGGGTTTGTGGTGTGGTAGCAGAAATGCACAGGAGCAGGGGAAAGGGAGAAATGTGCCTGTCCTTGCTGGGTACACTGGGGTCAAGACTCGGCTTGGACAGCTATGTGGAAGGCAGGAAGCTCCCAGACACTGTGGCATAGGCAGCCACTTCGGTGCTAATTATTTACCTGAAAGTGTTAAGGTAGAGAATTTCTCCCATGAATCTGTTTCTCTCGGTGGGAGCCAGGTCCAAGCAGAACTAAGCAAACCAATCTGCTTGGCTCCTTCCTTGCTGCCAAACCTTTGATGCCAATGCCCTGAATGCTTTGCATTCTCCGATGGGAGGTTACAGAAAACCAAATTCCCCTTGTTCAGTGATAGGTCAGGGCCATGGCAGTGTTACAACCCCTCAGTCTCCATGGAAAGAAAAATAAGGAGAGAAAAAAAGAAACTTGATTCCAAAACATCATGGCTTTGATGCCAATATTTCAAGTGGGAGCATATAGCAAAGCCAGTTTTATTTCATGCTCAGTCTTAGGTCACATAAAAACCCTCACCCCTAGGTCTATGAGGTGAGCTCAGTTGGTCAGAGCGTGGTGCTAATAACACCAGGGCTGGGGGTTCAATCCCTGTACGGGTCATTTACTTAAGATTTGGACTCAATGATCCTTGTGAGCCCCTTCCAACTCAGAATATTCTGTGAATCTGTTACATAAAATTCCAAAATCCCTGTTAATCTTCATGAACATTTCTCTGACACAGGTGGCTAACATTTCCTATTCCTAGGTGGAAAAGCTATAGTATGGAGATTAATCCCTAACCATGCAGACAGAGTGAAGTAAGATTAAAACTGCAGGCATCTCTGAAGTCCAGAATCTCTGGGTTTACTTACTGCCATGAGTTTGAATATTTGCATCTTTCTTTAACTCCTAAGGGTGACAAATACTGACTGTATGATGTTTCTGAATGAGAATTTGCATGTTTTATTTCCAAGCTGATACAAAGGCCTCCATGGCACTTTCTTCTCTTACCTGCAACACTCAGATTTTCTTCCTTTTGGTGTGCATCAAAGGCTGCCAGGAAACTTCGAGACAGATTGAGAGACCCTTGGTGACTTGGTAAGGCTGGAGATCAGCCTGCTCTGGAGGTGAATCCCACCTGCAGCTGCAGAGCCTCCACGGAGACAGGACATGCCCTGCCATAGCACCCAAATCTCGTCTCACCGTACTCCAAAGCACAGTGGAGAGCCCCTGGTCCTCTTCCAGCACAGACACATGCATGGCCACCAAAGGAGCTGTTCCTGCTTTCTTGGTTAATCAGGAACAGAAAAGAAACAAAAACTGGAGAAGTGACAAGAATTGTATATCTGAGTTTTTTAAAAACTTGCTCCTCACACAGCTTCAGCAAATTCATGTTGGACATACACGAGTATTTCCTGAAAAATGCAGAGAAAATATTTAGAGTACAGCCCAGTGTTCATCTGGTATACTGGAAATGTTTGACAGATAACAGTATCACATTCTTCTGGTTTTACTATGACTCCTTGGCAATGCTGCCATTGTTTGAAATATTGCTTGTGTCCTAATAAAAAAGCCGTAAGGAACAACTGTCCCTACTCTAGCCATTGTTAAAGATGTTTATTTTTCAATTCCTTGGACACTATTCACAGAACAGACACCAAAAGCTCACTGTTCATAGCTATATCTCCAGGCTCTTTTCAGGTCCTCAGTTTCTGTGTTTCCTTCTCATCACTAGGCCTCTTGCATTGTCTTTCTACCCTGGATGTCCAGGCAGCATCTGACAGTGAAGAAACACCATGATGTCCAGTCTGATAATTAAACTCTGCTGACCTGGGAGTGTTCACATTAACTAGTGACACAGAAAATACTCATGAAAATGATCATGACTCCATTTCTGGCAGTCTGGGTAACACCACAGGCATGGTGTTCACTTTTCATGAAGATGGTATGTTGGCTATGATGCTTACAAGACCCAAAGGCAAGGGAAAATGATCAACAATGATGAAGCAGGGTTAATTAAATATATCAGCTAGGGATTGATCTAGATAGTGGAGACTTATCTTCACTTGGGAGCCAGCCACCTGGAGCCAGAACTCTATGGACCTCTCTCTCCCTTTTTTTCTCATGTTCATATGGGACAAATAAGTCTATAATATTAAGCAATAAAGTTTTTCCTCTGTTTGAAACCTGGGTGGACCAGACATGGGATATAGTGACACCTGAATTGTAGTAAATTCTGAGCAAAAATATGATCCAAGAAAGAGTTGACAGTGAATGAAGGGAAGGGAAAAGAATTCCAATCCTTGTATTTGCTGGCGGCTGAAAAGGCAGCAGACGTCTTCATAAAACAGCTTTGCCCCTCCTGGGCTGACACGGTGCTGTCAGATTGAAAGGGCACAAATGCCAACTGTGCTGCCTGACATGCTTCAGCAGGGAGAAATGCTGCAGCCTGTGTTTGGCAGCGTGATTTGCTGTCAGAGAATTTCGTAGCCTCGGGGCGCAATTACCAAAAGCTCTGGCACCTGCCGTGTTCAATCTGTGCTTTGGTACAATCGATGGGTGGCTATCCCAGGAGCATCCAGCAAGGACAGGAGGATGACAGCATGTGGCAACCATCCCACCCCATGCGGAGCCAGCACTGGGATGTGGACATGGTGCAGGGAACATGGAGCAGGCAGTGGAAGCAGTGGGCCAGGTTTGGCCCAGTTGACTGCTAAGCCTCATCAGCTGCATGCACAACTGGGACAGAGGGAATGAATAATGACTGTATGCAGTAAAGCCAGCTTGAAGGTAGAAGAGTAATGGGAGGGCAGAATGGAGTCTGGCAATCTTCCAAGGGAAGGGGTTTTAATCTCTGCATTTTGTTTTATTTGAAGGCCTCTGATCCTCAGGCAAGAAACAGATAAGGGGTCTGCAAGGTTTCACATGTGTCCTGTGCACGTGGAGCAAGTTGTCATCCCATTCATCTGTACTGGTCTTGGCAGAAATAGAGTTAATTTTCTTCTTAGCAGCTGGTATGGAGCTGAGTTTTGGGTTTAGTATGAGTATAATGTTGGTAGTACGCTGATATTTTGGTTGTTGCTGAGCAGTGCTCACCCTAAGCCGAGGACATCTCAGTGTCTCACACTCTGCCAGGGGCCAGGTGCACGAGAGGCTGGGAGGGAGCATGGCCAGGATGGGTGACCCAAACTGGCCAGAAACATATTCCATACCTTAGAATGTTGTGCCTAATATACAAACTGGGGGAGCTGTCTGGAAGGGCTGATTGCTGCTCAGGGCCTGACTGGGCAGTGGTAAGTGGGTGGTAAGAAATTTTACTGTACATTACTTGCCTTTTGGCATTTATTCCTTTATCTTTCTCTCTCTTCTCCTCATCATGATCATCACCAACATCAATGCCATTTTTTTTATACTTTATTTCGATTACTAAACTGTTCTTATCTCAAGCCACGAGTTTTACCTTTTTCCAGTTCTCATCCCCATCCCACCAGGTTGAGGTCACTTGAGTGAGCGGGCAGCTGGTGGCACTTGGTTAAATCACCCAGTCTCAGCTGCTGGGCTCACAGATTTGGTTCCTTCTGCCCACCACCAGAGCAAACAAGCTTTGAAGTGAGAGCTGTGCTTGCCCTAAACCAGGGCAAGCACAGCTTGGACGATATCAGTGAGTTGTAGCTACAACGTGAGGCTTGTCAAAGGATCTCTGCTTTAAGCTGGTCAGATGCAGCTGCTCCACTGAGGCCCTATCAGCTAACTTGGCCTTTTACATGTGCAAGGACTCCCAGGAATACATGAAGACAATGGTGGTAATCAGATTTGGCTTTCTTGTACATCCTGTAAGGAGGACTCAGGATAAAGCTAATTCCACTCTGTCTAGTGTTCAGGTTCTCAGTTCCACTGTGCACAATTCTTGGCTCTCTTAAAAGCACTCAGCAAATAATATATCAGAATATGTGTTAGATGTTTTTTTAATCTGAGAGCCTGGGAAATGTATGCAAAATAAAAATTAAAAGATCCCAAGTATACAGTTCTGTTTGCTTGCTTATGAAATCTCAGTGGAATATTTTTCTCTGTAGTCTATGAGGAGAAAAAGCATGGGAACATCTGATGATCTTTGTTTTTTTAGACCTCTTTCACTGAAAAAATCCTGCACTGATGAGTGATGTTACTAAATATAAATGCTGATCTCTACAGGGGCCACATTAACAGAATGCTAAGTTTTATGAGGCAAATGTGTCTGCACAGAGCTGAAAAGAGCAGAAGATAATGAAAACTTTGGAATCAGATAGAGGTGACCAGCAGGACCATGAATCTGTACATGGAGTCAAAGCCAGCACAATCTGGAGGAACTAAAACAAACTCTGCAATATTTTTGGAAGGGGAAGGATGGCAAGCATAGCTTTACCTGGGCAACATTAAATGCAGCAGATGGGAAGATCCTGAGGGGGAGAGAAAGTCAAAGGTGGGAAATTAAGCCTCATAGTCCTTGGCAGTCAACCAGGAAGTTGAGAAAACTCAACTGAAACTGTACAACAATGGCAGCAGCTTCCCTCCTTCCCCAAACACATGTTCTGAAAGCATGCCCCGAGCCAATGAAGCAATGTGCAAAGACACAAGGGGCCAGATTCAGTGGACCAGTAGCTGCATGTTTTTCACAGAACTTGCTGAGGGCTGTGGCACACAGCCAGCCTTCTCCTCTTTGGCACTGGAAAGCTTCCTCCCAAGAGGAGATCTGCTCAGACTCAGACTACCCACACAAGCTGCCAGCAGATAGGCAGAATGATCCTTGGACAGCTGACTGGTTGCTTGCAGGACAAAGCTGTTGGTTTAGAGGGGCCAGTTTTGTCTTACAGCTTCTGGAAGGCATAGATGTGAGTGAATGGCTGTTATTACACTTGGTCATTCTCCCAGCTGGCTTCCTCAGTCAGGATAGGCTGAGATCTAAGCTAAAAGCTAAACTTTGTTGAGAATGGGGAGGTAAGAGTTACAGAACTGGGGGAGCCATCAGGGTTCAGGGATGAGCGAAACATAAATGAATGCGGAATACACCTGAGTGGGTATTGAAAACCAGGGCTCTGGGAAGGAAAGATGGGAATAACAGTATCCATCCCTGGTAGGCATCCGAAGCATCCAAGATAGTCAGCTTGCTCATTGTGGCTTTGAACAGTGAAATGGCAATGGTGGTGAAAGCAAACAGTCACCAGAGTCATCTGCTCCCCTGCATCACCTTGCTTCAGTTTCCTCCCCGTACTGTGAGCTGAGGGCAAGGAACTCAATCAAAGTTACCATGGAGAGAAAATCAAGAAGAGGGTAGAACAAACTGACTGAGGGAAGGAGAGTTATTAGCATGCAAATCAATGTAGATAAGTCAGGGGGCAAGGGGAATCTGGGTTTAATTCATTTAACAGCACGGAGATGTGCAGACCAGAGCTGACAAGAATTTAAACAAAGATAATGCCCATGTGTTATGTGTGTTCATGTGCTCCAAAATGGCAATGGGGGACAGTGAAAGAATATATATCTCAGTGGGCTGTAACATTTGCTAAAATCACTTTTCTCAACACCTTTGAGTGACCACTCCTGCACACACAGGCATTCTGCCAGTCCACCCAGAACTCCAGTTCACAGCATCAGATAAATACCAAGCAGATTTCTTAGAAGGAAGGTTTATGGTAACTGTTTCCAGTTAAGAGCACTTAAGCTGCATTTATTTGCTAAGTAACGTTGACTTCCTGACTTTTATGTGTAAGAGTTTTTGTTTCAAAGGCAAGCCATAAAAGAATATTCCCTAGCCTCTCTTAGCAACCTAAGCAATACAGCACTCTACTCTAAATCTGTCATTGGCTGGGGTGGGGATATTTTTTCTGAAACCTGCTGTTAAAATATTGGCAGCACAAGTCTGCTCTAACATCACTGATTCCAAACAAAAGGAGACACAGACATGAGAAGATTAAAAGATTAAAAACAGGAGTATATTTTGATTTCCCGAAGAATACAAGATATGCGAGAGTTGTGTTTGCAGAGGAGTGGCAGGATGAGGATTTTCCAAACCAGGAGCAGTTGTCATAGCAACCACATCCAGGAAGAGAAGTGATGTCAAGCCAGACATCACCTGGAAGGAAATTTCCCTCCTCTGAGGAACATTGCAATAGAAGGAAAACTTTGGAAGCTGTTGGTCAAGGCATATTCATAAAACCTGGAAGATGCAGGTGAAGACCCCACCAGAAAGCAGCGATGCTTCATGGAAAAGGTAGCTGTTTAATAGAGCTGTTTCATAGGTCTGGTTCTGCCTTTGGCTTGCACAGGCAGCTCTTGGCAGTATTAATGAGTGTTTGCCTCTTTTCCCTGCCTCTCAAATGGGGAGAGCCACTAGGCACCTTCTCGAAGTCCACTGAGACCTGCCAATGGAAAAATTCTGCATTTGATGACATGAGTGCCAAGAAAGTTGCTTTAATTTCATTAATGACATGTATTGAGAGGGCTCCTCTGCCTCCCTTGTGGGGTCCTTTTGCATGGTCCCATGGTGTCGCAATGCTAGGAGCTGCTCAGTGAGGTAGGCTGCCTTGCTGCACATCCTCTGCTCTCTGTGTGAAGGCATCAGGCTCTCCTAGAACACAGGCAGAGTTGCTTTCAGCATGGTCTGCCTTGGCTAGCTGAGATGAAAGGAAAGCCATGAATCAGATCCAGCAGAGTCCCACGCCCTGGAAGAGAGCAGGGCAGCAGCTGGGTGGCTCTGGTGCCACATGCTGCAATGAAGAGGGTGACACCATGCTCACCAGGTGGGAGACAGCCTCTGGTAGGCACACCTGGCTACCCTGGGACCAAAACCATCCCCAGATCAGCCTGCCTCTCCAGCTCCAGCCGTGCAAGGTCTCACATTTGTGCACATTTCCCCAACTTTGCTAGTAAGGCGTGTGTAGATCCTGATACCCTGGGCTTCTATCAGTCTGTGTTCACTTTCAGTTTTTCATGCTCTAGTTCTCTTGGAATGCCAAGGCAAGTTTATCTCAATTCTCAGAGTGCACATACCCAAGGCCATGAGGCACTGCTCAGAGAAGTCTCAATATTGTTCATTTAGTGGTTTTAATTTAGCATAGCTGAGTGTATAAGATATATTGATATGATAAATCTGTTGCTTCCCTCTAAGTTCAGGTCTTTTGTGCTGAACTGTAGGATGCTAAGAATAAGTGGGTACTTTGTCAGCAGCAGTAACACTTCAGAAGGCAGTCCAATTTTCTTCTTGCCTCCCTCAGTTTGCTCCTCCATTGCTAAAGCTCCCCTGCATGTCCCTTCATCATTCAGCTATTTTTAGATACCCTTCTCCACAGGCAGTTGATCCACAAATCAAAAAAAGCGATGGAATCTCCAAGTGTTATGGAGATTTTTGGAGGTTTAGTCCTGAACTGAGATCAGACGACACTTGAGAATTCCTTGATTTTTTTCATTAGGCATGGCTCACAAGACAGAGCCCATGCTGTGCCTATGATCCAAAGCCTCCTTAAGAAACCTCAAGTTCTGTCAGCTCCCAGAAAAGAAACATCCTCAGGCCTTAGGAATAATAATGCAATAAGGTTATCATTTGAAAGCCAGCTCTCATATTCTGTGCAAAAAGCATAGGTTTATACCAGATTCTAGTTTTTGTATTGGTAAAGGCAACAGCTGCATCTTCAAAGCATTGCAGGAGCATATTTAACATTTTGTGGCCATTTTCTGTTTAACTTGTACTAATTTGTGACACAGGAGTGTACTAAGAAGCCAAAAGATAAAAGGAAATGGACATAGCTGACACTGTGGGAAAGTTGCTACTATATCCTTCAGCTACTTGAGGTGACATTGATTCCCTACAAAACAAATGGCTTATCACAGATTCCATTACTCAGGAGACAGGAAACAGTTGCCGCAATGCATGCCTCTTAGGCATTAAGAAGGTCTTCAGGACATTTGTCAGCCTTACTTGATTTTTGGAGGGGGGGAATTTTTTATACGTTTAAGCCTGAGCAACATGGGAGTGTTTCTTTTTCCTAGAGGCAATAGGCAGGAAAAAAAAAATACTGCTAATATGGAAAATGTTTCCTCCTTATTGGGAGGATGACATCTTCTCCTGGTGTCCTAAGCTCAGCTGGTAGTCAGGGCAGTTAGGGTGTCAGTCAGAGTCCAAGGCTATCATCTTTCCAGTTCAGCTGTTGTCAGAAATGCTATCCAAAGTGTGCAGAAAAGTTATCAATCACTTTTCTTATTTGCTCGTCTTATACGTCCAGTGGTCAACAGTCATCAGGTGTCAGGTACACTGGCTGTCTTTGAGCCCATGATGCAAAGGAGAAAAAGATCTCCAGTTTACCATGGCTCCTGAAATCTCTCCCCACCCACAGTGTCATAGCTGGTTAAAGTATCAGCATGAGGGAGCAATACCTGTGCTCCTTAAAACACTGGACAGCTTAAAACCACCTGCCCCAGAAGCTGGGTTCTGAATTGCTGAACAGCTCGAGCAATTTAGGGTCTGTCAGCACCTGCGCTCTGCATTGCCATGAAAGGAAATAAATGTTCAGATTGACTGAAATGGCTCCAAGCAGCTCAGAACACTTTGTAATTGTGCTGAGGCAGCTCTGAATGGTCCTGCTGTCTGAGAGGCAATGAAAAAGGAACAGCAGGCTTTGCTTCTAAGTACATTTACTTCTTGACTGTTGAAATCATCTGTCTGAACAAGATTCAGGAAGCAATGTTTCCTAATTATGTAGGCCAGTGAAGTACCCAGCACTGATTGTGCTGCATTCACAGGAGTTTTACTGTGGCTCCCAAAGGAAGCTGCATATGAAATAGGTTGCTGAATCTTTTGTAAAGAGCATTTGCCTTTTTTCAAAAATGTTGAGGTATGGAGTGACAGAATACCGCTGAATACAGTGGCTTCCACCAGGAAGATCAATGCCTTGTAGGAGTAAAAAAGTGGAGAGGAAGGAAGAATGGAGAAGTGCAAGGCTTAATAAACATTTAATTAGACCTCAATCTTCCTAATATTGGATAAGCTGGAAACAAAACCATGTCTATTACCTGAAACAGAAGTTACTGAAAAACCGAGTATCAACACACTGCTGATGTACATGTTTGGAATTTCTATACCAGTTCTTTTCGTTCAAGTGCCTGAATTTTCATATCAACATTACTTAAAAACAAGTTTTTGGCTTATATTACTTGCTGACAGCTATCATTTTTCAACAGCTTCTATCTAGTCATCTGTTAGGCCCCTGATTGCTGGTTTCATAGCTGCAAGTTAAGCATAGCTACACTGCAAGTCACAGGTCACACAAAATCTGCTCCTGGAAAGGTATGCTTCGGTGATCTTACTCCATTAGCTAAAATATCTTTCAAATCTTCCTTGAGAGTCAGGCTGGCTCAGAAATCTGCCCTATAATTCACATTCCTTGATATTGACAGTATGAGCAGGCATAACAACAGATTGAGGAGCCGTGAAGCTGCTCACCAGTAGATGACAAAAACGGAGTAACTCTTCAGAGAGAGGTAAATACCACTGCTACACATAGACAGCAAATGCAGATTGATTAATATTTCATTGCAGAGCTAAACATTTAATGTTATTCCTCTTTGAAATGTCACTGCACATCTGGGCATGGCTGCCTTTACTTTCTGCGTGCTACTTCTGGAAAGTTAACTTCTTCCTTCTTAGCACAGATGGGTCTGTTGCCCACAGTGTGACTTCTCCGGGTACTGTTGCCCCCTGGACTTAAAAAAAATAGAATAGGTATTAGTGATAACAACTATTAGGTCACTGTTGTTTAATGGTCTTCAAGAGAGAGTGGGGTGTAAGAAATGCTCTGGAAATTAAACACTTACTTAAACTAATGGATTATCCCAAAACAAGGTACTCTGATCAGTTAGTGAGAAACAGCTTGAAACCTTCCAGAGGTGACAGCCATACCATGCAGCAGCAAGCTGTAGCAGAGGTCTGGAGAGTGTGATGTGGAGAACAGCAGCAGATACCCTGCTCACAAGCATGCCTTTGAGTAGAGGCACTTCCTGCAGTGGCTGTCAGGCACACGGACCTGCTGAAGCCAATGTGAGGGAGCAGCGTGAAGCAGTTTCTGCAAGCTCTGACTTTAGCCAGAGACAGAGGTAGGTGTAGTAAGGCACTCTAATGTCTTTTTAATTTCTCTGCGCACCATAATTAGGTATTAATCCTAGAAGTGTAGAAAACAAATCATATGTTGACAGCTACTTGAAAACAAATATCTTACACTGCAATTCTTAATATAGCCACAGAGCTCCAGGCAAAAAGCACTTCATCTTTTCAAATGTACTATCCTAATTATAGCTTGTGTTTTAATTGAGATTTCTTTTCTCCATTTCCCTACCAAAAGATACTACCACTGAGTGAAAGAAAGTCCTTTACTCTTGCTGTAAAGTGGAGTTACTTTACTTTAGGGTAGGACTTCGGCCCTACTGATAAATTGGGAAATATTTTTTTCTAGGTGCTGGTCACTGACACTGTTGTTGCTTTAATATGGAAGAGAATAATCCAAATTCTTTGTATGGAGAGTTACTGAGCTACAGTAACTCACATGTGTGGAGCATCTACTACCATCCTGTAGTGGGGTTGTCAGTAAACCTCCCAGTACAAGGCAATGTTTCTACTTTCTATTCATTATCATTTCCATTTGGCAGTAGAAAGAGTCCCTTTGGACTCACCCAGTCTGGTAATATCAGCAAAGAACTGCAGCCTGACATCAATAGCATATTTTACTTTATATCTTTTGAAAAGTTCATTATATTTGTTAATCCATTTTCCTTTTTCTTGTTCTGGAACAGGCAAGATAAGGATGCACAGCCAGCTTCCTTTGCAAAAAAAGAGGTGCTTTATTATCCAAATCCAGCAGTTTATCTGAAAAATAAATAGAAAACATTACTTTATTAAAAGCTTCTGATATTTGAAAACATAACTCCTAAATAAACACTAATTGCCATTATTACATGTCACATAGATTTTGCTTTTGTAGAATCTTGTTTTAGTTAATTCTCAGATCACAAAAAACATTTAGCTAAGTACAAAACCCAGAAGATACAGGGATTTTTTGCTTATAAAATGTGTGCCTGTGTATGCCTGTATGTTTTCCATACGGAAAAAAACGTCCACTTTACCAAAACATACTATAAAGCCAGATAAGGAATAGCTACTGCACTTTTCCCATTGAATCCATGACTGAGTTAAGTCAGTGGACTATTTGCCATGGGCTCCTATAATTTTTGGACCAGGGTCGTGAAGTTTGGTCGAAGCCTATTGGAATGAATGAAATCCTCAACAGGGAACAAAGTATTCACACAAAGGGCTTGCTTTCCCTTTAGCAGCCACCATGCTTTCATAAGCCCAAGCTTTTGAAAAGTGGTCACATCTGGCAGAGGTTTAGGGAGCAATACAAAATTCTTGGGCTTAGCAGCAGAGTAATTTGTAGAAAATCACCCATGCCTGTGTAGAAATTGGCTGCCCATTACTTGATGAAATACTCAGTTCTTTGGTGATGAGCTAGAGCAGAAGTGCTTCACACCATGACTGTCTACAAGCCAAATAAATATGCTTTATTTCTTTATTAAATGTACTTAAATATTGATTTTGCTGGCTGGTATGAGGATAATCAAAGCTACTCCTGGAGAATGAAAATAGGATGAAGAAATTCATGCACACAGAGCAGGGCTCCATGCAATTGGCAAATGCACATGGAGCACACAAAACACCTTAGCTTCTGTCCTGGAGCTGGGGCTGGTGCAGAGGTATCACCCAAGGGCTGCTGCAGGAGCTGTGCACAGGCACTGCCCTCTGCCACAGGTGGGACTGCCTCTGAGAGGGACAAGCTAGATGGGAGCACTCTTTGTCCTTAATGTGTTCTCTTGGAAACCCAGGCACTGACCTCCACGTGTGTCCACGTGAGAAAAATGTCTGTAAGGTTGCCTGAGTGGCCACAGACTCACTCCTTGGGCTGCCAAGTCTCGCTGGAGACAGGAGCATTCCATGGTGACTGCAACCTTTCCTCCCATCCCCAAGGCATGAGCAGCTTTCTGCCTGCTAATACAGACCTGCCTTTGGTTTAGGCTTCAGGTGAGTGAGATGGGGCTTTTCTGTGCCCCAGCACTGCCTCGCCATTGCCAGCCCAGGCCAAACTGATTTATTACCACCGGGGAGTGGATCAGCCTTGGTGCACGTTTAGAGATGATCGGGCATCTGGTGATGGTCAGTAGGGGCCACAGCACCTGCTGAGGAGCTATTTGAGGGTCACGAGATGTCCCTGCGTGATGGAAGATGCTTAGAGCAGAGTTACTTATAGCTCATTTGCTCTCAGACAGCCAGGAAATCAGGCAGCAATGCGCTGGCCCCTAGTGATGTAGATATATGTAATGAAGCTGTGCCATATGTTCCTTTCAGAATTCCTATCATTTTCCATTTACCTAATTTAATATGCTTGGCATAACATAGAATATATACCCAACATACTGACATTCACAGCAGATACTTCTAGCAGACTAAAAGGTCTCAAAATTGTCCACAGAAGGAGTCAGAGCCTGTCTTTACTAAAATATCCATATAAATTCCAATGAACATTCTGTTTCTTGGCAAGAAACATGAAAAAAGGCCATCTATTTATATTTTAGCCTAATAACCATCCTTCTGTCACTAAGACAAGCGAGCTTGAAACTGTTCCAAAATTTTCCTTTTTTTTCCTCTGATCCATCATTATTTAAAGAATAATAATAAAAACACTTAATACTCAAAAGCATATATTTAAAATCCTGTCTACTTAAGGGATTACACTTAAATGTCACTTCTAAAAAAAGACATATCTAATTTCACTATTGTCTCTCTGAAAGGTTAAGTATGTAGAGAAAAATTAATGCTTATGTTGATGTACAGATTATCTGTCTTGTCATTCAGTTTGATATTTTTCACAGACTATTTCAATGAATGACAGATAAATTGCAGTTACAAATGATTTCTGGATTTTCCATCAAGAAAAAGGAAATAGAGGGGTTAAACCACCTCAGGAGTTAGAATTTCAAAACATTTTTAAGGGCTGGGGATTTTTGTCATAGACATTTATTTGTGTTTTGGGGAGAGAGCAAACTCTATGGTACATAGTAAAAATTTGTTTGTTAATACGTAAGTCTTGAAAAGCAACTACTTTTTTGATAGAAATAGCTTAATGCTCTCTCAAGCTCCAGACAGGCCTTCACATGCCTCATATTTATGCAGACATGACTGACTTAATGCTTGAATGACACGATTTGCATTTTTCCTCTCAGGAAATACTGTGTTAGTGCTTAGGACTGGAGTCTTGGCAGTGCACATAAGCTGCATAGGGAAAGTCCCCAGCACTCTGAGATTTGAGTGGGGGAATGTGTTCTCCCACAGTCATTCCCAAAGACTAAACTTACATAAATAAAGTTGCATCAAGTTCTTCCACCTCCACTTGCCCCACTCCAGCTTGTATATGAAGCGCCTTTCCAGTCAGATTATATTTATTCCAAACAAGCTGTTCTGACTCACCACGGTGTAATGACTGGATTTGTTACTGAGGGAAGAGCAGTGGAGGTTTGCATGGATTTTAGAAAGGCTTGTGACACAGGCTCCCAGTTTTTTAGCACTGAGTTTGGGCTAATACGGTCTGGATGAGGAGGTTAAACCCTGATTAGATGATGAGGGTCAGAGGGTCACATTTCCTGTCTGGACCTGGATGCCTGCAGTGAATGGGGTAATAGCGACTGAGACAATCTGCAGGAATGGCACAACAGGAACCTCATGAAATTCAACCAGGACAAATGCCAAGTCTTACACACATGAAGGAAGAGGGCTCTGCAGTGATGTAGGCCAAGACTTACTGAGCCTGGTGAAAAGATGGCTGTGGGGGCACACAACAACCTAAGAGAAGCCACCCAGCACCCATGGGGAAGTGGCAGGAGATGGAGGTGAGCTCTTCTCGGTTATTCTCAGTGGGAGGATGAGAGACAGTCGTCATTAATTGAGGAAAGAGATCAATTATAAGGAAAAGTCATTCCCTCTTGAGACAGTCAGGCAATGGCACAGGCTGCTCAGAGATGATGTGCATCTCCATCCTAGGAGGTTTTCAAAACTGGGTGAGATAAACTCCTAAGCAATCCATCGTAGCCTTATGACTGACTCTGCCTTGGGTAGGAGGTTGGACCACAGATCTTTTAAGGCTGTTTCCCATCTGAATTATTCTGTGGTCCTAAACCAGCTTCTGATAATGGACAGTAGTCTGCAATTACAGGACCTTTTTCCACATATATATAGCTCTTGTATTAGTTTGGAGTGGCAGATGAAACTTGCAGCTCCCGGAGTGTTTTTTGGAAGTGGACTAAGACCTCTGGCATGTGTGTTGACAGTGAGCTCCAGAACACTGGGTGGTCTGGACCACAGGAAGTGTATAATCACCCAAAGAATGAGATTTTGCAACAAATTCACAAATATATTTGTTGGGGGAAAAGTGCTTAAACAGTTCTAAAATACAGCTTGATAAATTTATGAATGAGATTATGGGATACGATCACCAGCAATTGCAGGGAAATAATTCAGTGCCTGTGTGCAAGCTTACCTCTTTTGTTTAAACAAATGCAAGGCCAAGCTCCTCATCTTGAAGAATAAATAATGGAGAATTAAACATGGTAAATATTGTAAATATTTCATTGACACTCCAGACTGTGAAATCGAAAACAATCTTTCGCCACTTCGAAGTTATTAGAGTTCGTAGCTGTGAGGCTTGATAACCACAATAATAAATGGTATTTATATTCTAGTGCAAAATGGATATCAGAATCAAAATGCACAAATATGGACAAACTTAATTAAGCTGTGATTGGTTTATTCATATCACAGCAGCTGAAGGCTCTATGATAAACAGCTTCAAAGCAGGGTGCAGCATATGTCATTGGCTTGATTATTAAAAATTGACATTTTATTCAAGCCCAAATTTCAAAAAGGAGATTGTATACAAATTCAGTCATGCTATAATGGTATTGCATCACAACAGAACCCTCATTTTCTTCATGAAGTAATTGCATAGTTCCAGTTTGTCATGATAAATCAAGCCTGAACCCAAGCACAGGAAGAGTCTAAAAAAAGTCAAAGTGCTCTTCATGATGTATGGTCCGGGATATAACCTTGCAAGAGTCAAATGTGGAATAGTAACACACATATTTATAGCCAGGTCAGAGAAACTTTTTATAGCAAACCACAGATTCAGTGGAAAGAAAGGCATGTTTCCACAGCAACACACTGTACAAAGGCAGCATTTTCTGATTGAGATACACCTGCCAAAGATCTGACTGCAGTCAGGGGAGCCACAGTCAAAGCTGCGTTTATATCTTCTTCAGTTTTAATAAAGCAGCAATCCACAGCTCTAACAGGCACATTTCATACTTACTGTGAGGATCTATGGGGTGCACTGACCTCCTGCAGGAGGTTTGGGTATGGTCCTGAGTGCCTACAAGAAGGGATGAGCCTTAAAACCTGGAACCTGGAGGGAACCTGCTTCTGCTGGTGCTACTGGAAGAGCGTGCAGGGAGGCAAATCCCCACAGCATGGTTGGTGTGCTCCTCAGCAGAAGGGCAGTCAGATGAGATGGGGCTATTATGGGCTAATCTGGGAGAGTTAAGGTACAATTTTGTTTTCGCTGCACAGCACCATAAAGCAAATAAATAGTGCTTAGCCTACAATAAAACCCGATAAAATTCCATTGAGAGATATCAGGATTGATCACTGCAAGCTGACATTGCTATTTCCACATTCCTCCGAAAATCTGTCCAGTGCAATGTACAAAGCACTGGCATAATGCCAGATTTGTTTAGCTCTAAGTGTTATTAAATACCAGAATTGCAACTGAAACATAGACAGTAGCCTAAATATACACAACAGAAATATAATACTGGGAAAACAGGATCAGATAAACAAATTTGAAAGGGAATAACATTAGTTTAGTTATGATTATGATTATAAATTAGCTATGAACTTATTAATTAAGTTCACATTGCTTTAAATAAAGAAAATAAAATATTTATTTTTGAAGTTTTTTTATGTACAGTGCCAGTGTCCCGTGCAGAGAATGCTGCCTGGTAAGTATTTGATCAGAGTTACTGGTATTAAGGAAGTAAAGGCTTATTTCAGTTGGCTAAACCAGGATATACAGTTTTGTGTGAAATTCTGAGTCTGCAGCAGCCAGGACAAAATGGGGAAGGTCTTGCTGAAATCCTTCAGGACACCCGACAGCAGCAGGCAAAAATGTGGAATATGCCAGAATGTCTCCAGTGGCAGTAGATGTCTATCCTCAGGAAGTGTAACTGAACCCTAAACATGTCTGTATTTTACAGGGTAAAAGGATACAACTTGGTCATAAAAGTTGTGAGTATTTCTGAGATTTTTTCCAGTGGAGATTTGGGAAGGAACTGTTTCATCTACTGGCACAACCATGCATTGCAAGTATTGATCAAGGAAAAATTTATTTACAGAGATTTTTCAAATACAAACATAAAATAGCACATATTATATATATATTTTACAAAAATGAATATTGAAATAATAAACATGGTACAGCACAATACAACATCAATGAGCTAAACATAAC